>JAVTVY010011290.1:0-54256 GCA_036873755.1 Hanleya hanleyi
CATCATTTTCAATGAGCACGAAATCCGTTCACTGCAGTGTCTCTTAGCAGACTACAAACGCATCGCCAGTGACTATGGCTATCCAGTGGGCGAAGTCAAATCGTCGTATCTCAAGGACCTGCTCATTAATGAGTTTCAAGAGACAATTAGCTTCAAAGGCAGAAGTGAGATGAACAAGAGCGAGTGGGGCTATGATGTTGGCGGGTGAGGTGACTACATTGAAGCCGCCATGTCATCCCTTAGTATCAGCGGTATCAGAACCTGGCCTCGCGACTGCAAAGCACTGCTGCACCAGAAACTCATACACCTCTTCGCCTTCTACGAGATTATCTACACGAGATGGCCAGGGGACTGTAGATGTGTCTTTTATCTTCTTAGAAATTCGCGGGGCCAGGTTCTGGAGGCGCTGCTTTAATTCTCGGTGATACCAAGGGATGACATGGCAGCTTCAATGTAGTTACCTCCTCCGCGAACATCATAACCCAACTCGCTCTTATTCATCTCACTTTTGAGAAGCCAATTGTCTCTTGATACTCATTAATGAGCAGGTCCTTGACATCGCGCACTGGATAGCCATAGTCACTGGCGATGCGTTTGTAGTCTACTAAGAGAGACTGCAGTGAACGGATTTCGTGCTCATTGAAGATAATAGAATCCTCGTGTCTAAAGAACAAACTCCTCGCCTCTGAGAGACACACATTCTGACGATGCATTGCATCATCTGGCTTGAACTTTGTGTGGCTGACGTACTTCAGCCAACAGGCATGGTGATGCATGATTGCATTTGCGAAAGGATCTGACAGCGCTGACGTTGACTCGACTAGCCGTGTGAGACGGTCCCGCAGCACCCCATATCTTCTATGAGGACTGGGTGGCGTTTGATGCTGAGTGTGGGTTGACGAACGCAGGCACTTGGGGGGGGGGGCGGAGGTCCTTCTGGCTCATCATCGTACTTTTCTGAACCTGATGTTTGAATCGAACAGAGCAATGTCACTTTCTTTCTGTTTGTGTTGTCGAGCTTTGTCAAGCTGGAGTGAAGATGAGATTGTTTTATAACATGTCTTATCTCCATCACCCTAGTATAATCCGTGGTGTGTCCGACTCCTCCTACTCCTACTCCTCCTTCGCTTTGCTCACTGCAAAGCGGGTCGCATAGGTGTGGCGCAGGATAGGGTGGGGCGAGAGACCTGCGATTTTCGCTACCTGAGATTCCATGGGCCAGGGTGTGGCGCGGGATAGGGTGGGGCGAGAGACCTGGCTCAGGGACAGGCTTGCACCCTACTGCACAATGGGCCGACTGCGCATGCGCGATGAGTAGAGCGCGATGAGTAGTATAGAGAGGGCATGCGATCTCCTTATCCCTATAAACTAACCCATGGGGGTGAATGAACCCATGGGGGTGAATGAGCCATGGGGGTGAATGAGCACTCGTGCATGTAATAGCTAGCCGGCTCATTTTTCCATGAAGCGCTATCGTGAACATCACCAAATCTGTCGAGTCCTGATCAGTTTTTGGACTTTAATTGTAAACTCTCCCATTTACCTTGGGTAATTGTATCAGAGGAATTGCATGACTTGCCACATTTTAGCACGTATTCATAAGCATTTTTACAATAGGTAACAAGCAAACAGTATAAAAGGCAATCTACACTGGACCTATCTACAAGCTTCTACATTTGCGTGGAAATGGTTTCCAATATAGTACTAATGATTAGCACAAGTCTCATGGTATCTATTTTAAATGTTCTTGATCTTCATTTGATGCTGTAGAAATATGCTGTATTTATTTATTCTTGATCTTCGCTTGATACGGTAAAAATATACAGCAGAGTACATGTAGACATGAAAATACAAAAATATGTGATCATATGTCCCAGAACAGGTATCTAGGGCATGATAAGTATGACTTGCCACATTACACTGTGGAGTGTAATTACTGATACATGCCCCAGAATTTTGTAACCAATGGAGCTAAAAGGATCATTTGTAATCAACCACGAACATTGACCTTTTGGCCTCTGTATACTTATTTGTAGTTTTACTGTCCATCACTCAACTCGGCATGATCAAAGCTTTCATTAGAGCCTATTATAAATTACAACACATATAAGGGAAGTGGGAAGAGGTGCCGACATACTGACTGCGTCACATGACTTCACAGAATAGTCCTCTGGTTAACCTATTTTAAAGCACATACCAAGAATCTAACGATTCGTGATATGTGTTGTATCTCAGGTACGCTTTTATTGTACCTGTTCATGTGGCAACGCTGAATTTGAAAATTGACCATTCTGAGCTGAAAATCGGCGGCCATCTTGGATTTGAAGGTCAAAACTAGGGAAAATTATAAAACCGACATCAAATATGAATTCCTCGCACCCAAAAACCCCAGAAACCATATACTGAGCAGCACTGTAGGCCAAACCATTGAAAAAATGAAATTCAAAATGGCCGACGGCAGCCATTTTGGATTTCGGGCTCTCACGGGTTCCGCCCACACTTTCGCGAGGGACACCCCCGCTAATTTATTTAATTAACCATCATAGAAGACAAATCCACTGAGAAACGAACCTTCGCTCTCCACGGTCACGGAATTGCTCCAGATGACCCAACTAATAGTGTATTTTGCTATCTTAAACTCCTGAAGATTCGAATTTTATCATTTTCATCTCCGTATCGCGCCTTATACGTTTATACCTCGAGTTGGATGAAATGTCGGGAATGGTGAAAGGGATACACTTTGAAGAATCGCACCTGTCATCCACTTGATTACGCTTATTTAAATGGACAGTTGTTAAATTGCCGGATGCATCTCAAGACACTATCAATCAAGTATTTCTATTCGGCGTTAACTAACACAAAGAAGACACAAAAAAATCGCATTGTTTGATGAGGATATTATCCATGTTATAGGAGGAATTCCTGGTCAGCAGTTTTCCTCGTAGTTTCCTCCCACGCAATGTCAATCGCCGAGGTCCAAACAGACAGTGAATGTCTCAGACGCTTGTACAATACGACAAGGAACTGCACAGTTTGGACCGTCGCATACATATACATTCCTCGCATTCCTCGTCTAAATTAGCACGTTTACATTTTTTGACAACGATATTACAATAATATCAATATTGTGGAAATATTTAGACCCTGTGGTGAACATTTGGTAGGTATATTTGACACATTCTTCGGCTCGGTGACGTTTATCAGTGAGTCCGTTTTACATGCATGGAATCACTTGAGCTTCGTCATGGTGAACAGATTGCATCCGATAGGGCAAGTTTCACTAAACTGATTCTATGATATCCAAGCCTACGATGCTGCTGAGGTTGAATGATGGAACAGAGTGTGAATGTTCGGGCTGTGAGACTGAACTGACCGTTGAAAAACATCATTTCATTGTATAAAAATATGACTGATTTCAAATGAAACGTCGGATGGCTTTTGATTCAAAAAGCGCTTAAAAAGTCACAAGAATTACGAAACAGGAAATCTTTCAACTTTGAATAAACGTTACGATTTCTCGCCTCCTTCCGATTTACATAATTTTATGCTTCCGTGTGGCATGTAAACATCTCGTTTCTGATTGCATCTGAGATTCACGTATGGCGAACATGAGGTTTGCCACACGTGACCCAGGTCCCTAGGCCCGAGGCGGCTTAATGACGTCATTTATTAAATGATATAAACAGGATGATCTCTTGTTTTAGAACCAACAACACACTTCACCATGTCGTTATCCATTATATGTGTGTGATATCCTGCTCAGTATTATATGTAGCTCGATTGTCTCGTGCTTATCTAGTGTAGCTGGATAGACGTAAGCTATTTGTATACCACACGTCGTGCATTTTCTCTGTAGAGAAGACGGAAAAGAAATTTAATTAAATTGTCTAGTTGGAAATTCATGTGTCTATTGTAGAATGTGACGTTTTGAGCGACAGGAATAAAACATGCCTTGATGTAAACCGTTGGAAACAAGACATGCTTCTTCTCGATATAATGTAAATCCCCAACGAGCGTGTCGTTAACAGCTCGACGAACACCATCATAACACATTTGCCGTTCTTTATACCATTTTCTCCTCAGATTTGAGCGACGAAGATGTAGCCATACGTCTGGCTTGCCATATATCAATCATTTTCGCCTGTCTGTTCCGTCTCTCAGAAGATGAAGGTACATCCATCGATGCTCGATAAGACTATTTAACTGCACAATCATTGTTCACAATTTCGCTTCTTTAAGTCTGTCAGAAGTATTGCTTATTCTCAAACAACCGCGAGATCCTGTCTCTCATGTAATGCTATCTGTCTTATTTAATTGCTCCACTCGAAACCTCCATCCAACAGTGCGCCAAAGCTGATGGGACAGACACAATTTGCTGGAGTTTTGTCTTCAGACAAATTTGGTTTCCCTCGAGGCAACGGTTGCCGATGTCGGTCTGATAGCTAGGAAGCGAGACATTCGAGTTTTTGTGATTTAATTTTTTAATAAAGGATTGAGTTAACAAATGCGTTAAGACAAACCAAATTTATAACTCGCCGAATTGTAGGATCGATAATTATAGTACCAAATGGGGCATTCTTATATTAAGTCGCGTTAAATGTCAGAGATGTCCACTTAATTATTTTTAAAACTGACGACCATAACAATGATGACCGACACGGAGTAATCAAAATTCAGCAGCTGATTATATATTTCAAGCTTCAGAAGCCACCACATTCTTTCATGTATGAAAATTCTTTTATTTCTTTAAATTCTTTCAGTTCACTCAATCCGATAAAATGTCTCGTCAAATTCTGCACCAACATTAGGAAATTATAGCCTCGGAAACGGTTATTTTGACGTTGGTGCGGGGAGCGATTGATAGCCACTCAAATATTATTCCCCGTCTTCCAAGGGGCTTTTAATACCACATAATTGTATCCATCTCTAAAAGAAAATGCAGATAACTTGATTGGTTGGCCTGTTGACATGCCGTCAGGTTGTCGATTATTTCATCCTGCACTTTTCCTCTCCATTGCATTGTCTTTCGTGCTAATTATTGTAGTTTTTATTGGCCTGTTTATAACGAGAGAACTATCGCGTAGCTATCGAGTAACTATCTTATTATACGAAGCTGCTATCGCTCTACCGCCGTGCCATTATCGCGATACGACCCGATGAATTTGCTGTTGGACGCGGTCTCTGTAGAAAATAACTACTGTCATTTAATTATTCTTTGATGGTCACGTGAGCGTCTGATGGATTTGTTCAATTGCATGACCTAATCATAGGAGAGAAAATCAAATTCATTGCATTGAAAATGTTGACATGTCAAATTGGTTCTTGGTCCTAACCTGGTCCTTGCGTTATTCGAGGACTCATCGCGTATCTCAAGATCCCCATAGTGTTCATATGAACAGTCACAATCAAAGCGTGACTGACATACATCGTACTCTAGATAACGACTTTACAACGTATATCATATGAATTAAGAATCTGATCAGCGATGCGGATTTAATATTTTTGGAACATTATAATGTCTTGCTGGCATCATTGAAAACTTGACCGCTTCTGTCTTCCAGGAAATTAGCTTAGTTTTATGTATACTATGATTTATCCTTTTAATTTGGTGCTAATATTATATGAATTAGGTCTTTGGGTTATGGATGCGGAAATGGACGAAGGCTGAACATTAAATGACGGACTAGGCGCTTGTATATCAGGAAAAACATTGTTTTTGGAACGTTGAATTTTGAAATTCAGTATATGCACTGACCGGATATTATGAGCATGCGAAGAGTTTCCAGTGTTTGCTAATACATCAGAAGTCATTTTTGCATTATTAGAATTGCGATCCTCGCTGTCCAGATGATAGTAGCCGGCTATATGTAACTTGATAACCCATTCGTCCTGGTTAATTCGGTGAATGGGCTAAATTTAAAGGTATTGCCTCCTCATATTACTTGGACTGATAATGCATTAAAGAGCTAGAGTATAGGGATGGTGTCGTCAATAAAATTTAACTTACCATCAGAGACCGAATATTCTCCATTTTCCTTAGATAAGCAAAATTCACCCTCGTAGACCGTGAAGCCGTTATGAGATATAGTCAGATGCCAGTCGGTCTGCTGTTCTGATTTAGCGTTTTATCGTACGGTAATTTTTTTTTTCTTGCTGAGAAATGTCTTGTTTATTAAATCTAACAGAGGTTCGATAGCCTCCATTGATTCTATGTTAATAACGAACTTTGGATGGACCACGGTTATCTAATCAATGTTGGATGGACCAGGATATCCTGATGAATGTTAAGTGAACCAAATTCGCCTAACACAGGTTCGATAGACTCTGACGGTTAAGTGGGCCAGAATCGACTAAGACCGTGTTCAATGGTTCTGACGGTTCAACCGGTATATTCCAATTACCCAATGTTGAATGGACAACGATTGCCTACCAAATTGTAATTATAAATCGGACACAAATACTGAGGTAAGTCAGCATGTAAGCAACGCTTAATTATTAAGCTACAATGCTAAAGGCGCTAATACATTTGTGGATTTTCATGGAAAGAATTCGGTTCATTTTGTATACGTGGCGGAAATAACCCACAAACGCAGGGCTCAACTGGGACACCGATCATTCATCACAAAATACTGGGACTACAAGCTTTTGGCGATCTCGATCCAGCGGGGAGACAGCCCTCGGCATCAGTGGTAAATGGATCAACGATGAGGTCAATGACGGGGAACTTCAGCAAATATTATTTTCTCATTCATCAGACCAAGTAAGCAAGCTCAAGGAATATATACTCATTTTCAACATATATGTTCGACTTGGCGTCGGAAGTGTGTCAATCCTAGAACAGCCAGGATGATTTCTGGCTCTTCCAGAACGGTCGTGGCGTGTTCCTCCTGCAGCTTTTGATGGATGATATATTCCAGTTGAATTTCCTCGTCTATTGTCACAGCCTGAGAAACGGGATTTACATACCGGGTTAGTCTTGAAGAACCTGATAATAAACGATGAGGTGGTAATTGAGTTTAAGGAATGTCATTCATATCGATGTTCATTCATCCTCTCAAGAACCATCAGACAAGGTAATGCTCCGTCAGTAAATCTGTCCTCAAATTTCCATCGACCCTTAATTACTGAATGCCAGACGTAGATGACGGTAATTCAAATCATTCCGCGGTAAATGGTTAGTGTCACAGGGAGAACAAACTTTCACACCGGACAATGGTCGTCTTGCAATGGTCACAATTTCTTATTTCAGACGAAGAGATAATATAATGTTTGAACGAAGTAATGAAGTTTCAATGCCCTCCCTGCATGTGGTGCTACTATGGTTAGCACGAGCTTGTGATTGTTAAAAAAGGGAAGCCAGTTGTGTGGAAATTTGATTGTTTTGATTGGCCAGAATGTAATATTCTGTTCAACGATACTGTCACTGACCACGCATATGTTCATTTCACTAATTCAACAACGATTGTCACATGTACGGTATGATGGTTAGAAGGCATATTCTATAATCATAAAAATGTCCATGATTCCCAATTTAACACAGGGGCTGCAGAACGTATTTTAAAGACGCAAATCATACTGGTGAAATCCCATACAAATGCTCATTCTGCTCACCCCGCCCGCCAAAGGCAAATAAATTGGAGCGATATGCAAGAGGTGGGAAAAACTGACTACGTCTGGCGACTAAAAAGCAACCATATGACTCTACAGACAGAGAGAGAGAATCAAGGTTTAACGTCGCGTTCAGCAATATTTCAGCTATATAGCGACGACCAAACAAAATTCTAAGTATTCAAGTTAATAACTTAATAGTAATCCAACATTAACACTTATGCAACACACCGATTTCTCTCAAATAACCTCTACGGAAAGCTTTCTTCGATACCTCACATTCAGACCCGAGAATACAGTGTTTTCTCGGACGTAGCCTTAATATCTCAGCCGCGTTTTTTTGTAGCTGTTCATGTTGAGACTATGGAGTATCCACACGGCCCCTAGCACCGGCTTAAATGGAATTAGATATGCTAGCTCGGGAGCTCAGATGACAGATCAGCTCAAACAAATAACTCATCTGATCTTAATGAATGAGCATCGAGGAATAAGTCATACTTGGAGAAAATAAAAATGTATAGTAAATGTTTGAGTGTACCTCTATGTCTTCCAGAAAAAACGCATTATTTCATGAGATCAAGTGCGATAACTTTGAAACGATTTATAAGATTCCGGGGAAATTCGGCATATCCATTCTTTGCGACAAGACGCCGATTGGTATTGTTTTTCAAGATCTGCCTGAAGGTGGCGTCACTAGGGCTCGTTCCATCCTTCTGTGTATGTTCGTGTGAATTCTGCGCAAGCGAGAACTTTGAAACGCTTTGTCGGATTTATCTGAAATTAGGCATATGCGTTCCTTGCGATAAGACGTCGATTGGTATTGCGCTTCAGCAAAATCTGCCTGTAGGTGGTGCCACTAGCGCTCATTCCGTTCTTCCTTGCAGCAAGCGATAGCTTTGAAATGCTTGGTCGGATTCCTCAAAAATAGCTTACCTTCCGGGCAAATTTGATTTGCAAATACCATGCCATGAGACGTCGCTTGGGATTGCGTTTCGCCCACTGGCACTCACAGGTGGCGTCACCTGGTGACAAAAATCCAAAATTTGTTTGTGAGCAATAATTTGAGGACCGCTCATCGGATTCTTCTCAAATGTGGCATGCATATACGAAGACATCAGGTGCCTCTTGGGATCGAGTTTCTCCCACTTGCGCGTATGGGTGGCGCAATCTTGTGGCAACTTCTAAATTTGGCTTCCGGGCAATAACTTGAGAACTGCTCATGGGATTCTTCTCAAACTTGGCATGCATATATCATGCCATAAGATTTTGCTCTGAAATACGTTTCGCTCATTTGCGCATACAGTTGGCGCCAACTGGTAGCAAAATCCGAAATTCTTTTCCGGGTAATTGAGAACTGCTTATCGGATTCTTTTCAAATTTGATATGCATATGCCATGAGATATCGCTTGGGATTGTGTTTCGCCCACTTGCGTCTACATGTACCTGGTGGCTAAATCTAAATTTGGTTACCGGGCAATAACTTGGGGATCCTCCTTGGATTCTTCTCAAATTTGGTATGCAGATACCATGCCATGGCATTGCATTTCACCCACTTGCACCAACAGGTGGCGCCACCTGGTGGAAAATCTAAATTTGGTTTGCGGGCAATAACTTCAGGACCTCTTATCGGATTCTTGTCAAATTTGGTTAGTAGATACCATGCCATATGTCGCTTGGGGTTGCATCTCGCCCACTGGCGCCTACAGTCGGTGGCAAAATCTAAATCTGGTGATTACGATGTATCATGTCAGCATGCTTGCAAACAGGAGAGAGAGAGAGAGAGAGAGAGAGAGAGAATTAAGATTTATAGCGTCGCGTTCAGCAATATTCCAGCTATATAGCGACGATCAAAGAAAATTCTAAATATTCAAGTTACCCTCAAATAACCTAAGACACAGTCTTCTTTCACTCGACTAAAAAGATCTTCTAAAGTAGCTGCTCGATAAAAAGAATCTCTTACAATCTTAAAATCTATACAGTCGATAAGAATATGTTTCACTGTGAGATCATCATGGCATGGAACACACCTTGGGACTGGCTCTTTTTCAGTAAATGCTCGTGAGTTAATCGTGTATGGCCGGGTCTACATCGCCTGATCATGGCTTGATCGAAACGTTTCTGGCCGTTCAGATGAGTATAGCCTACAGTTTTCTGAACTCATGAACATACGTGTATTTAACAAAGAATCCCCACCACTCCCGTTAATACCTCAGGGGTCAAACAGTAGCTCTCATTATGTATGGCAAGCAGCAGTTGCTTCACCCCGATACCAACAACACTCTCAAACTTATTGCTGCCATTTCGGCGGGGGACATAGCATCCTCTGGCTGCTTGTCAATAGTACATGCAACACCATCGACTCGCGATTGACATACGTTTACCATACTTGTATAATTTTTCGTCTAGTTTGGGGTTATTTCGTGTACAATGCACCTATATGTACATGTATACATCGATTTGTTTACATATCTAAAATAGGAAATATAAAATGAACTAATCTAATGTTTTCAATGTTATCATATCTGCAGTGATATTACATCGAGATGTCATTTTGGTTCCGGGTGATGTATCATAAATCTATGCTGGTAACTATACGAAAAATCCGAAACAGACAAAAGCCCAATTTCAAACATCCGTTTACGATGTTCCACGTTACCATTTACTGTGATCGTTCAAAGTATAAACCTTTGGTATTATTTCTATCCGAATCACAGTTTTAGATAAATTAATTTCTGATTTAATGCACACAAACGTAACAGATAAAGGGGGTTTTCCTAAGTAAACATCATACATCCTATAATTGTAATGTCCCAACACTTCGGGGAGAGGCAACTAATAGCATCTTCAGTCTGTGAGTTAATTATGCCTGTGAGCATGTGACACTGCATCTGGTCTTTAACCCTTAAGAGGAAACCCTTACATGAATGTAATTTGGAAGCAACATTGGTGTGATAGCGTCTTTGAGCAACTCATTTCCAAATATCTTTTCTGTTATGATTACAGTCTGGCTCAGTGGCCCAAGGGATGTTGGTCGTCAAATATTTATGTCTCGGCAGGTACGATATTACAGACTATTTCAATTTACATAAATAAGGCACATGTAGCACGATGACCGATAGACTTGTTTGACGGAAAGCGGTCCAATACACTTATCTCATTAAGATTGAATCATCTAGCCAGTGTCCCATTATGCAACTGTCCGTACGGAGAAAAGGTTCCGTCAGGTTGAATACAAAACATGAATTTCGCAACGTCGCTTCATCTGAAGTTGAACGCGTTGCTGTGCTTCTTCGCTTGGAGGAGTCAACTTCGGTGAATTTAATCGTCTTTTCCGCCTCTCACGACGACGAAAACGTCCAACGTCAATGATAAAAAGGCGGTGACAAATTAATAAAATTTTGCCATATTATAGTCTCAGGCGAGAATATTGAGGAAATTCCATTATGATTGAAGAAAGAATGACCAATAGTAATAGTGATACATGCAGAAACGCATTACATTGTAGTGGTGAGCATTGTAGACTAATTAATGTGTGATTCCACAGGCAGATACTCTGGCTGGATTGCACCCACAGATATAACACGGACCACGGATCTGTCTGAGATCCATGGTACAAGAATCAGATTCAACATCCACTGACACTATCTGATCAAATAACAAGCGTCAGATTCGACATTAAATACTCAGCCGTCGTCCAAGAAAGATTTTCCCCGTCAATAATCGAAATACTTATTTCGTATGACAGTTAGCAACAATTTCAATTGTTTATGAAACCAAACAAAAACACACACAACGCGGTTTCCTACAAGAGAGAAACGGTCAACAGCAAGACATGATGATTTTCGTCACATACAATCCTAATCACAGGCCATAATTGTTATACAATTGAATTTCAAATCGTATGTATCTCAGTGACGCTTTGAATCTGCAGTTCATTTGAACACCATGAAGTTGTAAAACACATAATATTCAAACGACCCCTAGACTCGATTTAAACGAAATTAGACCCAAGTTACGAAAATTGGCCCCAAAAATCAAATCTAAAATGGTTTCAATATAAACCCAAGCTAGATAATGGCAAAAAAGAAGCGGTAAATAGTTGAAGAGGATGTCAGCAATATCACCGAGCAGTAGTCTTTCATCCCCAATATAAATCGTTTTCTGTTTTAATATTTCTCAGAGACGCTTTGTTTATGCCTGTTCATATGAACACCATGATAACCGTGGGTTTCATGTACGATCCATAGTCCCGGATTAACTGGATTTACATACAGGCTACTAAACGCGAGGGATATGTGGTGACACTCTATGTCCTTATTCTGCCACCTGTGTGATATCTGTTACCAAATCTGAGAAACTTTCGTTGACGGCAATTGGCAACATAGTCTTGACGATACAATTTATGCAATAATGTTTTGTGACGTTGATTGAAATCGTCAGCTTTTTTCATCGGATTTAGCAATGTTTCTCTGCAGGACACACTGGAATATTTATTCAGATAGGAATGTTAACAATGTCGAAAAGTATGTATTTCCTGTCGTGACTACTGGTGATTCCGTGTGAAAGGCAAGCTAATATTGTTGCTCAGCTACACAAAAGACTTATAAATGGGTCATATCGACAGTATCCAATGATGCTGAAAGAGGCCAAGGAATGTAAATTAGACGGCATTATCCTCAAAGGGCCAGTTAAAACAATATTTGAATCATGATTATTAGTCCAGTGAAGTTCGAATTTGAGTAACGTTAGTATTTTTAATAACGAGCTAACAGATCGATATTATGAACAATAACGAAACAATCTTAAATAACGTGTCTTTCCAGTAACACCAAGATCTGCTACTGAAAACAGTAACATATTTTGAAATTGATTTTAGAAGTTACTAAAAGGAATAACGAAGAAATCAATCGACTGCAGGGGTTATCTCCCTTAGCTGGAGGGGGAGATTTGGTTTAATGTCACACTCAAGGTTGTTTCACTCATATGATGACAGTCAGTTTGGATGGCGGAGAAATCCGGGTACCGTCGGCAAGTAACTGACAAACTTTCACACATGCACCAGCTGGACTCGAACCCGTGCAGGTTTAGTGGTGTGAGGCTAGTGGTCACCAGCGAAACGCCTTAGGCCACTCGGCCACTCTTAGCTGGAATAACCATGATGTGTTTTGGGTAACCTTTTCGCTTCAAACGAAGGATTGCGACACTTAAAGAAGGCTACCACGCCATTCCAGAGATACTGAACCTTACGCAAAAATTAATTAAACATCACTGAATAGTAATGAAAAATGGAGAAATTATAGACATATTGAAAACTAAGATAGAGAGGTAATCAGTAAAAACATTACATAAATGTTGCATATTCAGCTTATAATAAAAAAAATCGTAAAAATGAACAACCAGGAAATCATTAAACATTAACAAAACCAACAAGGCCAATGTATTGTTATTAATTTCAGTAACGAAACATTCAAATTTGTATTTTGTTACTAAATTTGGTAACGTTATGGATTTTCGTACTTTACTGGACTGATTATACATATATTCTACGGCTACACCAGTTGACCCAACAATGTAGACACGGTTAAGAACGACAACCTTTTATAGTATTTTTATGTGGTTCCCGTTCAGTGGAATGATTAAGGCGCATGCCTCAAAACATATCGCAAAACAAAATATTACACCCTATGATCATTATTTTCCATGAATTGCAACCATTCATCACAAGACTGGATAAGCATGAGATTAACGGGTTTAATCTGGCAACCTAATCTACTTACTTAATTGTGGTGTTATTGTGATTCTCCTAGAAAGATAGGTTGAAAATTACTGTGTTTCACCAAGCAATTATTGGTTGCCTTTTGTCAGTCAGGATGAACGGCTATGAATGAAACTGGTTCTGGTCTTCGGTCGTTTTTAAATACCGGCAGGGTTTTAAAGATTTTACCTTCACAAAAATTACCTAGCAAACCACTTTCTGAATTTTATTCATTTAAAACCTCAGATAAGACATGATTATGCTTCAATAAGGCATTTAATGCAATATGGACACAAAGAATGTTTCGAACTTGTTTTTGCTATTCTTCTCCAGTGGAATTTCAATTCGAACTCGATGAAGCTGGATAAGTCGACATAAATCCATTGAAAATTTCATCAAGCCGCTCAAGTTTCGAGATGGTGAAAACAGCCGAACTCTCCATATATGATGTGATAAGTAGCTGTTGTACGTGACCTTTAGAAGAGACAAACTGGTTAGGAAGTGATGAAAAAAACGTTCTCGTTCATAGTCAAACCTGCTCGAGCAACCCCCATACAACTGCCTATTTCGACCATCTGAAACTCCCCCAATTGATTTTTCATAATAAATTAACTTTATTAAACGACCGTCTGT
The DNA here is from genome assembly GCA_036873755.1 of Hanleya hanleyi. NCBI lineage: Eukaryota > Metazoa > Mollusca > Polyplacophora > Lepidopleurida > Hanleyidae > Hanleya > Hanleya hanleyi. The sequence continues at coordinate 13,997 of JAVTVY010011290.1, forward strand.
CTAGTATGCCCAGCGACCGACTAATTTGTCTCTAAAATAGGCGTTTTCTCCGTTAAACGATCACGGAAAATGATAACTTTTCATTCACCTCTTGCATATCGCTCAAATTTACAAAATGGCGGCAGTAAACGACACTGTATCTCGGACTAACGAGATTTACCCGTGCGGCAGTAAAATTGGTGACCTACTGTAGAAGGGATTTTAAATTTTAACCTGAAATAGCACACCTCTATCAAAATCGCCATTAACTGCGCTCATAATTAACTATTCAACACCCGTGCTGTTATGTCCAATGGCTTAATGTGCTATTGTATTTAGTTGTCCACTGGCCGAGTTTTTGCCATGTATGAGAGTGTAGCTTCACTTACCTTGAATAAATATTGACTGCTAAACGGTAAGTATTAAGACTGATAGACCTATAACGTGCTTGCGATGTCTACGCGTGCGCCGGTGGTAACGATTAAATGTCCAGGTTACCACAGCTTCGAGTGCCAGTGTGAAATAAACAGCCGTTTTTGAAGAACTGACGCAAAGACCCAAAGCCGCTCTGTATAAAAACAAAAAGAAGTCTTGGATGACAGGCTGCCACATTGAACAGACAAAAAAGAAAGATTTTTTTTAGTTTTCACTTCCTTTACCAAGCGACCCCCTGTCATAAGCGACCACTTTCTGTCTTAGGAGATTGTGAAGAAAATAAAATATAACGCCGCCGTCACAGATACCGCACAGGTTGTAGAAATGATAGAACAAGTAGGATTACATAGCGACTACTTTTGCACCGTTACTGATCCAGACTTAAGATAAAAACGTCTTTTCGAACTAGCGCTACGATTCTCTATAATACGGGATTGAGTCAGATGCGTCAAGTGAATTAAGCCATACTGCCCAAATTTTTCACCTTGTTTATGTGCCAACATAAAGAGATCTTTGAGAAGTTCTTAATGACGGATTTACAAATGATGACATTAACTGAATCTCTTTCCGCCACGTACTGTATCTGCCTACGAATTGATTTTCACAGATACTGAACAAATTACAATGTTCCAATTCATCAGGATAAGTGCAACGGATAACCATCACCTATAATATATAGCATTATCCCCATACATATATAAATATATTCATACACACAGTGAACAAAATATAAGAGGAAAGAGGAAGTCGAAATTATATTCAATTGATTTATATGTACGTATAATTTAAGTTGGGCATATCTTTTTGATGTGAAATATATAATGTCACAGATTCGATATAGAACAACGTTAAAATGTCTTCATAGTTCAGATTAGGTATAAGTACATGGTGAGTAAAACAAATGTCCACCTGTGATGTTTTTTTTCATTCATCTAAAGTTGTAAATGTATTGTGTATATCAATTTAACACAAGAGTACATCTCTGCACTATATATACATACATGACTGCGTCACAACAAAGAGGTATTTTTTCTTGCAGAGCATATCCTTTATCGTCACGCAGCCATATGCATGAATGTATATATAATGCGTAAAAGGTGGACATTTTTTTGATACTCTGTAAAGTACTGGTTACACCCAGGCGGCAGCGCGGACAGCGGCATCCACTAACAACGATATACACGATATACACGTTTGTAAGATGCGCACCATTAAAGATAGACACGAGTATACACAAGAATTTGGTCTACTGAGAGAGAAATACAGATCTCATCAGGCTATTTATACAGATGGATCTAAGATGGTGAGAGAGTAGCATGTGCTACTATCTTTAGTTCCAAAACTAAAACCTATCGTCTACCAGGAAAAAGTTCCATATTCAATGCAGAGGCAAAAGCTCTATTATCAGCTTTAGAAGGTATTGGGTCCACTAGGAGGAAAACATATGCCATATTCTCAGAATACACTGTCGTGCCTTCAAGTGATTAAAAGTGAAAATTCAACTCATCCCACTATCTTGAGTATTCTACAACTACCTGATTGTAGACTCGATCAACAGATCGATATTGTGATTTGTTGGTTGCCTAGTCACGTTGGCATCAAAGGCAATACTGAGGCTGATAGGATGGCAAATGCAGCCCTAGATGATGAGGTTGATCCTGTTGGAATCCCATATAGCGATTTCAGACCCTCTATCTGTAATTTATGTGAGACGGCTGTTTCAATCTTTATGGGATGCTGTGAATAATAAACTTCATGAGTTCAAGAAAAGTTGTAGGCTACATCTTGAAAATTCTACAATTATATGACAGCGACGATACAGCTCACCAATCCCCAGTGTACGAGTTGTCCCAGCGAAACAGCTCACCAATTGCCAATATACGAGTTGTCAGAGCATTTCCATCATATCTCTCTAGATTTGTATCTAATACCGCTTATGCCGGTGCCAGGGGCCGTGTGGTCATGTCATCCAAGTTGCCACATGAACAGGTACAATAAAAGCGTACCTGAGATACAACACATATCACGAATCTTTAGATTCTTGGTATGTGCTTTAGAATAGGTTAACCAGAAGACTATTCTGTGAAGTCATGTGACGCAGTCAGTATGTCGGCACCTCTTCCCACTTCCCTTATATGTGCTGTAATTTTTTCCTGTATATGGCGAGATTCTGCTGGTGGACGTTTCGTCCCCGAGGCCCGCCCCCTGTACAGACCTTTTGGTCTTTGATATATGTTGGCATTTGCGGGAAGTTGATGCTGGGTCGACATAGGGCCTTACAGACTAGTCTTTTGTGTTAAATGCCGTCATTTTCATCTGACGACGATACAGCTCACCAATCCCCAGTGTACGAGTTGTCACAGCGAAACAGCTCACCAACTGCCAATATACGAGTTGTCAGAGCATTTCCATCATATCTCTCTAGATTTGTATCTAATACCGCTTATGTCGGTGCTAGTAGTCCGGTGGCTTAAGGCCGTTAGATTCTTGGTATGTGCCTTAGAATAGGTTAACCAGAAGACTATACTGTGAAGTCATGTGGCTCTGTCCGTATGTCGGCACCTCTTCCCACTTCCCTTATATGTGTTGTAATTAAATTTGATCAACAGATAGATATTGTGTTTTGTTGGGTGCCTAGTCACGTTGATATCAAAGGCAATACTGAAGCTGATAAAATGGCTAAGGCGGCTCTGGATGAGGACGTTGATCCTGTTGGAATCCCATACAGCGAGTTCAGACCATCTATCTGCGCTTATGTAAGAAAGCTGTTTCAATCTTTATGGGATACTATGGATAATAACAAACTTCACGATTTCAAAAAAAAACTGTTGGTTATACTCATCTGAACCGCCAGAAACGTTTTGATCAGGCCGTGATTAGACGATGTAGGATCGGCCATACACTACTACAAAAGAGCGGGTCCCAAGGTGTATTCCATGCCATGAAGATCTCATGGTGAAACATATTCTCATAGACTGCATAGATTTCAAGATTGAAAGTGTCATAGTATTGCAGTATAAAGTTAGACACTGAAGATAGTTCTAGAATTGTGGAACTGAGGTGGACTTGCTAACCTTCTGTGGTTATGATTCTATATTGCAAATGGCCGCTGTACGAAAGATCTGTATTAAACAGCGCCATCTGCTCATTCATCAACAGACCCCGTATGATACTGTTAGTTATACTTGAGCGCCATCTGCACATATAGACTGTCAAATAGTTGTTTACTATGGACGTTTCTGGAATGAGAAAGCACTTGTTTATCTGGGTTAATTATGTCGAACTTTCTCGTAGTTGTTGTAATCGTATCTGGGTTAAATCTTACGTCATTGTTGTACCGATGGAAATTTCTAGATCTGATAGAATAATCTCGAATGCCCCAATAGAGTATAAATTGCTCGAAGTTTAGTGATCGGGAGGAGATTCGAACGACTTCTGTTGGGAGCATAATTGGACATTACCGTTACCGGAGATTATTGACAGATGACTGCTAGATTATATATTCCTACTGGATTACTCTTGTGTGTTTGACCGCTGTATTATCTACGTGATTGAACTGAAGGAAACTGGACAACAGCTGAGCGTTATTGACTGGAAATACAGGAACACGATTTCTACACGTCACGAACTGTATAGAGATTTGTACGTTGGTACGAACTTCGAGAGATACACCGGTATAACATTGAACAGTAAGATTTTATTTGACGTTTGTTTGCTATATTGACCTAACTTAATTTGTATATGATTTTAGTATTGTAAATAAATAGTTGATTATTGATTCTCGACTTCACAAATCTTTCTGTTGCGTTTTTCTATTATCGTTTAGACGTAACAGAAATTGGGGGCCTGTCCGGGAGCTTTGTTTACATTCCAGCTTTGCAACATAGTTCTAAATTGATACATTGTTTGAATTTGTGAAGTCGAGTAGTAGTATATTATCAACATGTCTTTTGACGCAGCACAGTTTGCTTCAAAGCCTGGTCAGGAGGAATTTGACGAACTACGCAAAGAGGATTTGTTCGCGCTGTGTAAATTCCTACAAATTAAAGTTAAAACATCTTGGAGAAAGCAAGAAATTAAGAAACTCATTATTAAGCACTTTGTTAGCAAACAAATTTGTGATGAAAGTGATTTTGATTTAACTGAGGAAACAGCTAATTATTTGGAAATAAAGAAATTAGAATTGCAAAATCAGCTGGAATTAAAGAAATTAGAGTTAGAGAGAGAAAAGTTAGAAAAAGAGGAAAGAGAGAAAGAAAGAGCATTAGAGAGAGAAAGAGAAGGGAAAGAAAGACAGTTTCAGTTAGAGAGAGAAAAGTTACAAAAAGAGGAAAAATTAGAGAGAGAAAGGGAAGAAAGACAGTTTCAGTTAGAGAGAGAAGAAAAAGATAGACAGTTTCAGTTAGAAATAAAACATTTGGAATTATAGTCGCGAACAGATCCTCCTGCAGATGCACCTGTACAATCACAATCAAAATTTGATGCAGCTCGACAAATACGTCTCGTCCCACCATTTCAGGAAAAAGAAGTTGATAAATATTTTCTGCATTTTGAGAAAATTGCTGAAAATTTAAACTGGCCGAAAGAAAATTGGAGTTTACTTCTTCAAAGTGTTTTGATCGGAAAGGCAAGGGACCTTTACACTCAATCGACGGTAGAGCAAGCATCAAATTATGATATGGTGAAGGATTTAATCCTCAAAGGTTATATTATGGATTAAGAATACTGATCAGCGATACGGATTTGATATTTTTGGAACATCTTGATGTCTTGCCGGCATCATTGAAAACTGTTGACCGCTTCTCTCTTGCAGGAAACAAGCCTATGTTTATGTATACTATGATTGTCTTTTTGAATTTGGTACTGTTATATGGAATATGGAATAGGTCTTTGGATTATGGACGCGGATATTCTCTAATGGACGACGGCTGGATTATGAATGACGGACTAGACGCTTGTAATGAATTAGTTCCTGAAGCCTATAGACAAAAGTTTCGTAGTTGTGAAAAAGAAAACTCTCAGACTCATGTAGAATTTGCTCGTTCAAAAGAACAGTTATTTGATAGGTGGTGTGCTTCGGTTAAAATTGACAACAACTTTGAAAACCTCAGACAGCTTATGCTAGTAGAGGAATTTAAAAGGTGTATCCATGGTGATATTAGAACATTTCTTGATGAAAAGAATGCCAACACTTTAGACGAAGCAGCCCGATTTGCTGATGAATACGCTCTGACACACAAATTATCATTTGTCAATGCTGTTAAGCCAAGTTCATTCCAGTCTAACATCTCAGGTAACAAATCCAGTTCTTTCTCAAGGCCTAAAACTTTTAACCCCAGTTACAAAGGTCAAAGGTCAAACACAAAGTCTCAGTCACCCACTTTTAACACTCAAAATAAGTCTCCCGTTTGCAGCTACTGTAAAAAGGACGGCCACTTGATGGCTAACTGTTTTAAATTGAAAAGAAGACAACAAGATCAAGCCTTTCAAAAGCCTAGTGGTTTCTTCGCTTCAAGATCTGTACCCAAGCAGGTTAGTGACGTTCATGTATATGACGTTAAGATGGCCAAGGACACTGTTCCTATTAGTTCTATCAAGGATGAGGTTGACAGTTTTTAAAATCCTGTTATGGAGATTTTTGAACCATTTATCTACAATGGTTTTGTGTCACTTTCAAGTGGTTTTTCTAATGCTACTCCTGTGAAGATTTTGCGAGATACGGGCGCGTCCCAGTCGCTTTTGTTGGCAGATATTTTGCCGTTTTCTGATTCTTCATCTGCAGGCAGTAATGTCCTGATTAAAGGGGTAGATTCTGTAAATTATACACCCGTTCCGCTCCATAACATTCATCTGTCTTCCGACTTGATTTCTGGACCTGTTACGGTGGGTATTAAAGGTAGTTTACCGTTTGAGGGTGTTCAATTACTTCTTGGCAATGATCTTGCAGGGAGATAAGGTCGGGGCTAACCCGATTGTAACTGACAAGCCTTGTTTGGATCAGATTCATGATCCAGTTGAAGACGAAATTCAAAGTTTGTATCCTGCTTGTGCAGTTACTAGAGCCATGAGTAAATTGGCTGAGGAGTCTGAAAACGCTCTTAAAGATGACGTCATCGATGACGTTTGTTTGGCCGACACCTTTGTGTGTTTAAATGATGAGGCTGATAAGCCACATTTGGATAGCAAATTGGAATGTTCTAATGACAAAATTTCAAAATCACAGCTGGTTAATGAACAACATAGTGACAAGGACATTTCCAAGTTATTTGACAAGGCAGTAGATGAGTGTGATGTAACTCAAGAGCCTGTGTGTTACTTTTGTAAGAATGGTGTTCTTATGCGCAAATGGCGACCGCCAGATGTGTCACCTGATGATGAGTGGGCAGTTAAGTATCAGATTGTGGTACCAAAGTCATATCGTTTAGATATCCTCAGACTAGCCCATGAAACACCTCTTTCAGGCCATTTAGGTGTTAACAAAACATACTACAAAATTCTAAATCATTTCTATTGGCCAAATTTAAAGAAAGATGTTGTTGAATTTTGTAGGTCATGCCACACATGTCAAATGGTAGGAAAACCTAACCAAACCATACCAAAGGCCCCTCTACAACCAATCCCTGCATTTGGGGAAGCCTTTAGTAGGGTGATTATAGATTGTGTCGGTCCATTACCAAAAACAAAGTCAGGCAATCAATACATGTTAACAATCATGTGTGCTTCAACCAGGTTCCCTGAGGCCATTCCTTTACGGAATATTAAGGCAAAACTATTGTTAAGGCCTTAGTTAAGTTTTTCACACTTGTCGGCCTACCCCAGTCTGTTCAGTCTGATCAGGGATCTAATTTCATGTCAGGAATCTTTCAACAAGTCGTGCATGAGTTGGGAATATAGCAGTACAAATCATCTGCATACCACCCAGAAAGCCAAGGCGCATTAGAAAGATTCCACCAAACATTAAAGAACATGATTAGGACTTATTGTTTTGACACTGAGAAAGACTGGGATGAAGGCATACATTTGTTATTGTTTGCTGTTAGAGAGTCTGTTCAAGAGTCTTTAGGCTTCAGTCCATTTGAATTAGTCTTTGGTCATACAGTTAGAGGACCCCTTAAACTGCTAAAGGAAAAGTTCCTAGACAGTGAGCTTGACTCATGTAGTCTCTTACAATATGTGTCGGACATGAATATGACTATATGCTGGCGCTTTCAAAAACCGATCCACTCAAAGCCCGTTCCTTCTCATTCACCAAACGCTATATAGACGATCTTCTCGCTGTGGATAATCGCTATATAAATGACGCAGTGAAGGATATATATCCACCTTCACTGGATTTGAAGGAAACTACAGATAGCCCTACAGGCACATCATATTTAGATCTATATCTCTATAAAAATGAAGCGGGCATTCTCTCTCGTCGACTTTATGACAAAAGAGATGATTACAATTTCGACATCGTAAACTATCCCTTTCTGGATAGTAATATTCCAGTGGGACCTGCATATGGCGCATACATATCTCGCTTAGTAGCATTTGCTAGATCCTGTGTTAAATGTGATGATTTTAATCAACGTCACAAAACATTGTTGCAGAAACTTATATAAAACAGGGCTATTCCACCAAGCGCCTCCACTCAAAGTTTCTCAAATTTGGCGATACATATCGCATGCTGATAGCAAAATACGAACGTAGCGTGCAAGATCTATGGGGCTACGTTTCGTAACATGTCTAATTCCGCTTAACCCGGGGCTAGGGGCCGTATGAGCCCATGTACTTCAAGATCCTCATGGTACTCATATGAACAGCCACAATCAAAGCGTGACTGAGGTACATCATTTTTAGATGACGACTCTATAACGAATATTATGGATTAAGAATACTGATCAGCGATACGGATTTGATATTTTGAAACATCATGATGTCTTGCCGGCATCATTGAAAACTGTTGACCGCTTCTCTCTTGCAGGAAATAAGCCTATGTTTATGTATACTATGATTGTCTTTTTGAATTTGGTGCTAATTCTGTTATATGGAATATGGAATAGGTCTTTGGATTATGGACGCGGATATTCTCTAATGGACGACGGCTGAATTATGGATGACGGACTAGACGCTTGTAATTTCGCACCAGGCTGACTAAAGCACGTGATTTGGCCATGTCAAATTTAAAGTCAGCACAAAAAGGTATGAAAATAACCTATGATAAACAAGTCCTTAAACGAAGTTTCAAACCTGGTGAGAAGGTACTGGCTTTTCTGCCTATTCCTGGGTATCCACTTAAGGCTAGATACTATGGTCCTTACGTCATTGAAAAGAAACTAAGTGACCTTAATTATGTAATTCAGACTCTTGACAGGCGTAAAAACAAACAGTTATGTCAGGTAAATATGTTAAAGTTATACATCGACAGAGATAGCACTAACAGTACTGTCCATCCTGTAAGTGTAGTTAGTTCTGACCCTGATACTAATGAAACTTGTGAAGAGCCCATGACAGCGGCGAAATTACAGAACTCTGACATTCTACTTAATTTGGATTCCAAGTGTTATGTCATCTCGAGCCAGCGCGTCAGGAAGAACTTCGAACTCTGCTCAGTCAATATGAACATTTGTTTCCCGACATTCCTACTCGGACTGATACAATTTCACATGACGTCGATGTCGGAGATTCTAATCCAGTGAAGCAGCACCCATATCGTTTGATTCCCTTTAAACAAAACTACCTGAAAAAAGAGATTCAGTATTTATTGGACAATGACTTCATTGAACCAAGTAATAGTAACTGGAGTTCACCTTGTATCCTCGTTCCAAAGCCGGATGGCAGTTACAGGATGTGTACTGACTACAGAAAGGTGAACACATTGACCAAAATAGACACATTTCCTATTCCACGCATTGACGATTGCATTGATAAAGTGGGAAGTGCCAAGTTCGTGTCAAAGTTTGATCTTCTGAAAGGATTTTGGCAAGTTCCACTGACAGATCGTGCGAAGGAGATATCAGCATTCGTTACTCCGGAGGGTCTGTTCCAGTACAAAGTTATGCCATTTGGAATGAAAAAATTTCCAGCCACGTTCCAACGTCTCATCAACCGTGTTACTTCCGGTTTGGAAGGATGTGAGACTTACATTGATGACGTCATTGTCTACAGCGATACATGGGAAGATCATCTACTGAGAATTCGCGCACTGTTCAATCGACTGAGTGACGCCAAGCTGACAGTCAACCTTGGAAAAAGTGAATTTGGACATGCACATGTGACATTCTTGGGTCATGTTGTAGGTCAGGGTCAAGTATAGCTAAATAATATATAGCCCTCAAGAGTATGAGGGCTATAGGTCGGCCCCAGTCACCTCCAGCGAGGGTTTTAGATAATTTTATTACGAATCACCCACCTCTGAAACTGCCGTACATCTAATCTCTATCCCCTCCTGCCTACTATTTTAAAATCTTGAGCACTATTGTGAAATAGTAACGAATATATGGCCGTCTGAATTTTCCAGTCGAATTCCACTTTAAATGCGCCATGTTAACCATATACAGTGACGTCACCAACATGGCGGCGCAGAGAGTCGAAGTTCACGACTGGAAAATTCAGACGGCGATATATGCGTCACTATTTCACAATAGTGCTCAAGATTTTAAAATAGTGGGCAGGAGGGGATAGAGATTAGATGTACGGCAGTTTCAGAGGTGGGTGATTCGTAATAAAATTATCTAAAACCCTCGCTGGAGGTGACTGGGGCCGACCTATAGCCCTCATACTCTTGAGGGCTATATATTATTTAGCTAGGTCAAGTAAAGCCTGTAGATGCTAAGGTCAGTGCTATCTCGCTATTTCCAAAACCAACATGTAAGAGACAACTGATGCGTTTCTTGGGTATGGCTGGTTACTACAGGAAATTTTGTCCAAATTTTTCAGATATTACTGAACCTTTAACTCGGCTCTTAAGAAAGAGGGTAACTTTTGTTTGGATCGATGAATGTGAATCAGCTTTTGAAAAACTGAAAGCCATACTCAAGTGCGCACCAGTTCTTTCAGCACCAGATTTTGGTTCACCTTTTGAACTGGCTGTAGATGCTAGTGATGTTGCTGCTGGTGTCGTTTTGTTACAAGAAGGTATAGATGGTGTAGACCACCCAATATGTTATTTTTCACGTAAATTTGACACACATCAGAGAAATTATTCTACAATTGAGAAAGAATGTTTGGCAATGATATTGGCTTTACAACATTTTGATGTTTATGTTACTTCTTCATCGTTGCCAATTACTGTATTCAGTGATCACAATCCACTTGTTTTCATAAGTAAGATGAAAAACAAAAATCAAAGATTGTTGAGATGGAGTTTGGTGTTACAAGAATACAACATTGAAATCAAACATATTAAGGGTAAGAACAATTTGATCGCTGATTGTTTGTCTCGCATATAATGTACATATGTTTGTCAATATTTTTGCTGTTGTAATATAGATTTTGTTTTGTAATAATGTTTTGAATTGTCAAGAAAGTTCCAAGTTTGAAACTTTCTTCTTTTAAGAGGGGGAGTGTCATAGTATTGCAGTATAAAGTTAGACACTGAAGATAGTTCTAGAATTGTGGAACTGAGGTGGACTTGTTAACCTTCTGTTCTGTGGTTATGATCTGGAATTTTCTCGTAATCGTCACCGATTTATCGTGAGTGAATTATGTGTCATCCGTCTCGTGTTTTCTCGAAGATTCTATATTGCAAATGGCCACTGTACGAAAGATCTGTATTAAACAGCGCCACCTACACATCTAAACAGCGCCATCTGCTCATTCATCAACAGACCCCGTATAATAGATACTGTTAGTTATACTTGAGCGCCATCTGCACATATGGACTGTCAAATAGTTGTTTACTATGGACGTTTCTGGAATGAGAAAGCACTTGTTTATCTGGGTTAATTATGTCGAACTTTCTCGTAGTTGTTGTAATCGTATCTGGGTTAAATCTTACGTCATTGTTGTACCGATGGAAATATCTAGATCTGATAGAATAATCTCGAATGCCCCAATAGAGTATAAATTGCTCGAAGTTTAGTGATCGGGAGGAGATTCGAACGACTTCTGTTGGGTGGATAATTGGACATTACCGTTACCGGAGGTTATTGACAGATGACTGCTAGATTATATATTCCTACTGGATTACTCTTGTGTGTTTGACCGCTGTATTATCTACGTGATTGAACTGAAGGAAACTGGACAACAGCTGAGCGTTATTGACTGGAAATACAGGAACACGATTTCTACACGTCACGAACTGTATAGAGATTATAGAGATTTGTACGTTGGTACGAACTTCGAGAGATACACCGTATAACATTGAACAGTAAGATTTTATTTGACGTTTGTTTGCTATATTGACCTAACTTAATTTGTATATGATTTTAGTATTGTAAATAGATAGTTGATTATTAATACTCGACTTCACAAATCTTTCTGTTGCGTTTTTCTATTATCGTTTAGACGTAACAAAAGAAATACTTTTTATCGAGCAGCTACGCTGGAAGATCTTTTTAGTCGTGTAAAAGTAGATTGTATTTAGATTATCTGAGAGAGATTGGTTTGTTGTACAAATTTTACCTGTTTTAACGCATTAGTTTACTGAGTTGTTGAATTGAATAATTAGAATTTTGTTTGATCGTCGAGATATAGCTGAAATATTGCTGAATGCGACGTTAAACCTTAATTCCCCCTCTCTCTCTTATGTGAGAAAGCTGTTTCAATCTGTATGGGATGCTGTGAATAATAACAAACTTCAGGAGTTCAAAAAACTGTAGGCTATACTCATCTGAACAGCCAGAAACGCTTAGATGAAGCCATGATCATGCGATGTAGAATCGGCCATACACGATTAACCCACGAACATTTACTAAAAAAGGAACCAGCCCCAAGGTGTATTCCATGCCACGAAGATCTCACAGTGAAACATATTCTTATCGACTGTATAGATTTTAAGATTGTAAGAGATTATTTTTATTGAGCAGCTACTTCAGAAGATTTTTTAGTCCGATGGAAGAAGACTGTATCTTAGGTTATTTGAAAGATATCGGTTTGTTTTAAGTTTACGATCTGAGTTTGGCCATTTTCAGGTGTGTTGTTAGTATGTTTAAATCAAACATACTTATTCATCTTAAGGTCGTCATCCCCGTGAAGAGACCCTCCACGGGATTATTATTTAACCCTCCTTCTCTTCCCGTTTGATGGTAATCTATATCCGTTCGGCAATATAAAGTAGCATAAAGATACTAAAACTAGTGTCTGTTTCGTTATCACTTGAATATTAAACACGAAATCCGTATTTTCAGTATTATTCTCGCTAGTCTATTTTCACTCCAAACACTAGATGTCAATTATTGAGTTCCCGTACAGACAATGGTTTTCATAGGCAATCGTGCTGAACACGATAATGATAGAGATCTCCTCTCACATACACATGACTATAGGATGCAGCTAGAAAACTACAAAAGGTTTCGGGGATGTATACTACCTCACAATATAGCCACAGATCTCTCATGTCTCCGGAATGAGTTGTCTGTTTCAGACTAGATGTATTTCTGGAATATAATTGGTGGAAAGTGTCACTCATAAGTTTCCTAGTCTAGTTTAGCATCTACAACCTTTCCAGAGATGTGATATTAATGTCAATCTTATGGGATATTTAGTACGTGTACAATTACATATCATCTTTTAGTCGTTAAACATATTTTAGTTTGTAGGTCTTCAGAATGAGTTCATTTGTCATGAATGGAATCACGTAAGCATAATATAGGATAAACAGTTGCAGTTGTAAGCCAGCGATAGCAAATATTTTGCTTGTATATAAATATAGGCTAATATGTGCTGAACCGACTGTTGAAAACATAAAATTACAAGCGTCTAGTCCGTCATTCATAATTCAGTGGTCGTCCATTAAAGAATATCCGCGTCCATAATCCAAAGATCTATTCCATATTCCATATAACAGTGTTAGCACCAAATTCGCAAGGAAATCGCAGTATACATAAACATAGGCTAGTTTCCTGCAAGAGAGAAGCGGTCAACAGTTTTCAATGATGCCGACAAGATATCATGATGTTTCAAAAATATCAAATCCGTATCGCTGATCAGTCTTCTTAATCCATAATAATCGTTGTAAAGTCGTCATCTAGAGAATGATGTATCTCAGTCACGATTTGATATAGCACGCTTTGATTGTGACTTCATGTGAGTACCATAAGGATCTTGAAGTGCATGGGTTCATAAGGCCCCATTCCGATTTAAGCGGAATTAGACACAATTTACGAAACGTAACGCCATAGATCTTGCAAGCTACGCTCGTATTTTGCTATCAGCATGCGGTATGTATCGCCAAATTTTAGAAACTTTGAGTAAATGCGCTTGGTGGAATAGCCCTGTTTTATAAGTTTCTGCAGCAATGTTTTGTGACGTTGAGCAAAGTCGTCACATTTGACACAGTGTGTAGCAAATGCTACCAGGCGAGATATGTATACGTCATATGCAGGTCCCACTTGAATATTACTTTCCAGAAAGGGATAGTTTACGATGTCGAAATTGTAATCATCTCTTTTGTCATAAAGTCCACGAGAGAGAATGCCCGCTTCATTTTTATATAGATCTAGATATGATGTGCCTGTAGGGCTATCTGTAGTTTCCTTCAGATCCAGTGAAGGTGGATATATATCCTTCACTGTGTCATTTATCTAGCGATTATCCACAGCGAGAAGATCGCCTATATAGCGTTTGGTGAATGAGAAGGAACGGGCTTTGAATGGGTCGGTTTTAGAAAGCGCCTGCATATAGTCATATTCATAAGAGAACACATACGGGTCAGCCAAGAGTGGTGCACAATTAGTACCCATTGGAATACCTATATCCTGCTGATATATTGTGTTTCCAAATTTCACATAGATATTATTAATAAGAAATTCAGGCAACTCTATAAACAAAGAAACACCCCATGAACGATGTCTCTTGTATGTAGTAGAGCTAAAGAATGCTTTATGGCTTCCGACATTAATATATCTACGATCAGTTTTCTTGAAGACAGATGCTATTAATGAACTTAGCCGGTCAATAATGTCCTGATGAGGGATTGTAGTAGAGAGACGAGAAATCCCATGTGGATACATATCTGCACGGTATGTAACGTTTAGCATCAAGTTCTTCAGTAAGACATTTTGAGTTTTTTTAATATCCACATACATTCAACGCCAAAGTTTTTAGAAATAGTGACGCAATAACTTTCCCAAAATGCTTTTACCTCCTGAAAGAAGCATGGTGGTGCAGCTTCTAGAACCAGATATGAATCTAGCTAAAATCCTTCCGATGATTCATCTGTAAGATTTTAGTAAATAATGACGTGATCGTACCTGATTAATTACGGAAATGGTTGATTGAGATATCCCAAAAACGGAAACTGATCTTCTCCTTTGCCCGACTTATATTTACTGTTCCAATAAGGTATGTTTTTCCAGCTGCAATATAGATCAACAACCTTGAGGATGGCCACTCGCGGATAGATGCGAAGCTCAGAGCGACCACTTCTGTTTCGAATTACTCGTAACGACTGTGTGCTGACCTGGACAGTTCATTATAAACAATGCTGGACAGTTCATTATAAACAATGGCTGAATGTCAAGGTAAAATCAAACAGAAACGTGGGAGGCGCGCATCTGGTAAGCCTGTTTACAATACCCTCAGTAAATATCGTCGATACGTCGCTAAATCTATATTCGGTTTTGTGACAGTTATCAGTGACTGAAGACCTTTTGACATGGATGGGATCACGCAAACAAAAACAACGAGTACAGTGTCCATGTAAACTCAATACGAGGGGAGGAGTGACGACCACAAAGCTGATCCACTGAAACCCATGAATATGAGCTGAACTGAAAAACATAAAAGCCATCCAATTTGTTTCGTCTGAATTCTGTCAGAATTTGATAAAATTGGAAATAATAAAACTATAGTTATTTGGATTCGATTAGGAAAAGCCCTCATAAAGCTTGCGAATGGGAATAGATATTTCCACACTTTGATGAGATCGGAAATTAATTTCTCCCTTCGATTGATTCATATTTACTGCCACATCATGGCATGTTACATCTTGTTTTCGCCTCCAATGGAGGAAAATATCCTTGCGAATACACATGGAGCTCTGTGCACATTGCTACATCACTTGTTAGAAGTACAGGTACCCAGTCTTTTTGAGACAATGCCACTTTTGGACTTTTGCCATTGCCTCGGTGATCTCACACTCTGTCATGCTGTCAGGGATCATCTCGGTATGTTCTACTTAATACGGTAGGCCATCCCTGCAAAAACTTGTTCCGTTGAACAAATACAAATTTATTGAAATTATAATTCCGATACACAGAAAAGCAATCATCCAAACAAATGTTCCCATTTTGAATGTATCGAAATTCAATCAATGAAACGAGATTTCAGTGTTCAAGCGAACTGACCAGGTGTCCCTATTCTAATGTTTCTAAAAAACTTTATATCACTGGATAACAAATATTGCAACAGACGAAATTTTCTTTCTTCATCACCCTCGATCTATAGCTGCCGGGGAGCTCTCAAAAAGCGGTCGGAAGTCCCCAATCTCACGGAGACATTTACGCCAGTAGAGTTATTTACCCCTTAGCGTCATTATGAATAAAATGCGATCCAGTAATTCATTATAACGGATTAGGTGTAATAAGTTGTGACGGATTATTTGTAATCAGTTATAACGGACAATGTGTAAACACGGATTATGTGTAATTGGTTATAATGGGTTATGTGTTATCAGTGATAACGAGCTACTCGTAATCAGTTTCAACGGATGAGATGTAATCAGTCATGGCGGACCATATGAAATCGGTTATAACGGATTATGTGTAGTCAGTGATAACGCATTATGTGTAATCAGTTATAACAGATGATATGTGTTACTAATCCGTTATAACAAAGTATTCATCCGTTATAATTGATTACATGATACGTTTTAACTGATGTGTTAGTAATCCGTTATAACAAATTATTCATCCGTTATAATTGATTACATGATACGTTATAACTGATTACAACAATCCGTTATAACTAATTACTAGGTCGCATTTTTGTTCACTTTGGCGCTAACCGGGCATAGTATTTTTCAGTATTTGTGTGGGATATTTTTGCTTGTGAGTATTTGTTTGTTGGTTCAGTGCACCCATACTGAGCTATCTCAATCACTATCGACTATGGGTATGCCACACATCGTTCTTTTTGTCTGCGGACGAGGATGTGAATTAAGCTAATGAAATATACCTGTCTGTAAGAGGTAATGTTTTACGTAATCCGAAGGAAACATTAATTAGTCGTTCCTTGAAGATATAAATCTTCCCACGCAACGTGTCAGTTCCTGATTGTCGGTGTCTAGATAATGTCTCAAGATTTTCAAGAATACTTCACACTCTCGAGCAAAAGGTGGGCCGAGGCGCGGAAGCTTTTTTTATCATTTATTTATTTTTAACAGTCGGGAAAGCTTCCATTGAATGCGGGAGAATAAAAGTATGTGATCTGTCAGTTATTTAACCTGTCGACCGTTGTAGACAGGCAGTCCATTTCAAGCAGCTAAAGGAGATGGTATTGTAAGGCGGGGTTTTTGCTCACAGCCAGCCGACTCATAGGAATGTACATTTTTTCTCTCCATCTGTCAATCACAATGCAATGTACAACTTGTCGTCGGCGGCAACTGTCAATCAACGGACTGAGTGTTACGGTGAACCATGATAGCTTCACATATGTTCGGTACCAAGGCGTTATTATTTTACCACGTTGCAGTCGATTTTACATGCACATATTGGAGAATAAATACACAATTTAGGCGAATATATTGCCGTTGAAACAGGTAGCGACTGATCGTTCGATTATAACGTTTGACTGGCCCGTAATGTCCACACGGTATCGTGTCATCGCTAAACAATATTTATTTTATAATATATATTATATTTATTATTGGTTCATATCGATAGCCTAAAATCTTATTTCAGATCTACTGAATGAAATGAGAAAGATTGAAATAAACTGTCGACATCACACATGTTGCCCTCCTGGGATTCGAACTCGGTAAAAGAAAATTTCTAGACGAGTGTGACCCAACGTGCTTATCCACTACACCACGACATACCAACAACTGTAACACGGTATTTTTTCACTTTAATCTACTTACGAAAACTTCAAACGTTATGAATCATAACTTTTCATTTTTTAGTATGAAGGACTCCTTGGACCAAAAAGATCTTTCAGCAGTGGGGATATAATGTTACCACACAACACCAGGTTAAATGGCGTTTTGGTCCAAGGGGCCCTTCGCGTCTAAATGCGTGTCTGAATGACTCGATTTAGACCCTTTTTTCACGAAATAGCACAAACTGTGGATTTCAGTTTCATGTGATAACTATAATCATAACGCAATCACACTAAAACTTTCACATATTGTGTACTTATATTTTCTCTTGCCGTTACATTAAAACATAAGTGTTTTTAGGACATTTTATTTTTTCGATTTCAACCGCACCACGTATAGGCCAACATCCCGCCTTACCGTACCATCACCTTTGTCGACAAAGCATATAGGCACGGAACACTAGCTCAGTCACTATTTTGTTTCCAGCTGACGAAGACAACATTGGTTTCGGGATGGTCGAAAATGGGAACGTAAATATTCATTTGCTTTACATTATGGACGATAAAAGAGATTCCATGATTGAAATTTCTTAAATATCACCTGTTTCCGGAATCCTTGTTCAGATGTATTCAGATTAATAACGGTGATCCACTCAAAACCCACAATTAGGATAATCATAAAATACGATAGCTATGAGATAAACATTTATATTTTCATACGATCTACTAAGCAAATTTGCTCATCTAGCAGGAATGTAAACGTTCTTAGGACCGTATACTTTTATAACATGATGAAATTATCAGTCAGTTATCTTCTTGATTCCAGATCATGTTCAGCCTATATATAAGTGCCATATATATGGACTGTTAATTCGTTTTCTATCAGCGTCTATGACGTTGGCGGCGCGGAGGGTCATGGTGGGTCCATTAGAATTTAGTTTACTGTGCTGTACTCAACTCACACTGCCGAATTCATTCGAAACCGAAGAATCGCCACCTTACTATGATGTCGTGTAATACATTTGCTCGTAGATGTTATGAGAGCCTGCCACGCTACTATTCAGTTTTAACATCTTTATTACAAGTTGTTAGTTATAAAAATATCGTCGGGGTGAATTTCGATAGGAAACTATCGGTTATAGCCACGGTTAAGGAGGTTTAGATACGGGCTATTATATTTTATATTCATTTATTTGTAAAATTTGGCTAGCGAGTTCCAACTGATCAAGTTTTTATATCAAGGTTGTTATCTCAGAGGAGAAATAAGCCATCGTGCTGGGTGAAGTTTTTTTAGTAGACCATCTTGTCTACTAAAAAAGTGGAAGGTTTAAAGCAATCATTTTCGTTATTTCCAGACTATAGTCCAATAACGAATGTTGATTACACCAAAATCGCCTATCAATGATTTCATGGGGATAGGTTATTTATTAACATTAACAAACATTAATAAATGCTAGATCGAGAAGGGTTGCCTAGATGAGGGTGGATGTTACTAATACTAAGGTACGACATCCTGTAATCACCACACGATTTAGTAAGTCAACTATAATGCTGAACACCTTGGTATATGTGCGGAGGAAGATAGCTCAAATATTTATCGCAAAGCCTTGGGACTACCGGTGAAATTTAACCTAGTATGACATACTATCCTTTTAATTCGGTGTATCAATTGGCGATCGCATACCGACGGTAAGTTAATACCCTTTGGAGTTTCAACGCTGAGTTGTTGTTGTTGTTTTTTCACTAACTAGCGTAAAACCCGTGCTTCGGAAGGGGATTTCCCCTTATTTGTCCTCCGCAATACAATTTCATATCGAGGATCTGCCTCGAATATCATCCTGGAAGTCTTTCAATAACGACAGATAAACTTGCACATGCTACAGGAATAGGACCCGCCCTGTGAGGTTGCCGGTCGAGAAACCCAAACGTCGCGATGTGACTAAAAATAGTTGAAAGCGAAGTTGAATTATATTCACTCACGCACTTGTTACTCTTTCCGACGCCATAGTTATATTGACGAAGTTACTTCGGCCATAAAACGGATTCTATTTCATTTAGGTCTGCCCTGGCGACCCCACAGCTAGCTTAAAAAAGTTTCAAAACATTGAGACAAAACAGTTTCACTAACAGGCAAACAAACTATATCCCCCTAGCGCGTTAGATGGCTCTTTTCAATATCCATCTTCTCCCCCTTTGAGACCGCACTGCGCTTGGCGATCCACAGTAAGATGATATATCAAGAACTGGTTGGCCAGGTGTCAAGAAATGACTGTGTTGTGGTAATATGACTGCAAAATTATTGAAAGCTACAGACTCACTCACACACTTCCATTGGGAGCCCCCCCCCCCCACTAAGCACATTTCAATGACGACAGATAGACAAACATTTTGTTCCCGGCCCCCTCCGGGCGTTAACTATACATTTTGATTTTTCTTTGTTTTAAGTCACTTGTTTACCACCAAAGATATCATAACAAGGCTTGCCGGCATTTTGACAAAAAGAATCAATTCCGGCCCTCAAAGGCCGTCAAATGCGTTAGGTTCTTTCAGGTTCCCACAGTTAAGCGCAACATTGAAAGCGAGGTGGAAAACAACAAGAAATTATATTACCACACAGACAAATATACTGACTGCATATTTCTAAAAGCATCGCAAGAACCAAAAATGATCACTGTGATGATTTGTATCCCAGTCATACTTTTATCGCAGCTGTTCATGTCGTTATCTTGAATATATGGACCACACAGCCCCTAGCAACGACTTGAGCTGTACTAGATACAAATATTTCAGAGCGATGATGTAATAGCCCCATCAAGTCATCTGATGGGGAAGAACTATGTGGCCGCCAGATAGAACAAAAACGCTAGTTCGCATTCAGAACAGTGACCCCGATACTGTCCTGACGAAGTTTTGTAACATTTCAACAAAAAAGGCCTGGAAAAATAAACAAACATAGACGGTTACTAAAACATTGGTAAAGCTCATACAAGGGGTATGTTCGACAAATATTGTTATCCCATTCGTATATCAAGACAAGGAAATCGTACATGATAGGTTTGATCTGACGGGTGATGTACCAGGGTCTTCTCGAGGTCATCGTAAAAGCTATCCAGGGTATAGGAATCATCTAACATTTCATAGCGGGTCTCAAATCTTTCAGCAGTCATAAACGCTTCGACCAGGCCATGATTAGACGATGTAGGATCGGTCACACACGATTAACTCATGAATATTTACTAAAACAGGAGCCGATTCCAAGGTGTATACCTTGCCATGAAGATCTGACGGTGAGACATATTCTCCTGGACTGCATAGATTTTAAAACTGTAAGAGATACTTTTTATCGAGCAGATACGCTGGAAGATCTTTTTAGCAGAGTGAAAGAGGATTGTATTTTAGGTTATTTGAGAGAGATTGGTTTGTTATACAAATTTTAATGTTTGTACCTGTTTTAACGCATTAGTTTACCGAGTTTTTGAATTGATTACTTAGAATTTTGTTTTATCGTCGCTATATAGCTGAAATATTGCTGAATGCGACGTTAAACCCTAATTCTCTCTCTCTCTCTCTCTCTCAAATCTTTCAGAACTATTATTATCGTATTCCTGCCACATATGATGATGGATGATACATTCCAGCTTATTTACCCCGTTTGTTATCACAATTTTGATTCCAAATAAACGAAGAGGTAGTAGTTGAGTTTAAAGGCCTCGGAAATAAAATTTCATGGTGGTGGGGAAAATGCAGATTTCATTTGTATCGATTTTACGTTCAGACAACTTCAGACGAAGTTTATTTATCTTTATCGGCCAATAATTTCCGAATGCTAAACGCAAAAAAAAACAACGTAATGCGTATCATTTGGTTGAAACGAGTTACATTCAAAGGGGATCAACTGCCTACTTGAAATGATCACACTGACTTCCGCATACCATACTCGGAGATATATTGATGTTTGGACCGCGATATGTCTGACACAATGAGGAAAGTTAGTTTGACTGCACCCAGACGCAGTGGTTGAATCATTCGCTTGCAAGCGAGACGCAGTGGTTGAACCATTCGCTTGCAAGCGAGAGTCATACCTATAAGACAAGAGGCAAAATTTATAATGGTGAATGAATGCACCACCAAACTGATAGGTACATGTCCTGCCTTTAATGAGATTAGCATGGCATGGAATTTTATTTTCTACTTATCAACAACTGTTATTTCATCAAAATAAATTCTCATGTCGTACTCTCTCTCGTGTTTCTCGTGCGGATTGACTATCAGCTATCTAATTAGAATAGCTAATTACATGGCATTAGGCTATGAATCTTGCAGAAACTACCCTAGTTACTAGAAAAAGAGTCTAAAAGAATTCTGCAATGGCTCAAAATGAACAACCTTCAAGCGATCCTGATAAGTTCCAATGTACGATGTTTGGCAATATGAAACATAAAGTACACGAATTACATAAAATGTTCATCTTGTCTCACTTTAATTACGCTCCCATTGCACGGCATTTTTGTGAAAGGTTATTATACCAAGAAACTTGAAAAAGTACATTTTCGGAGCTTTGAAATTCGTTCACCAGGATTTTAGTACGTATGATGATCGTTTAGCTAGAGCTAATGTTATCAGTCTTATACTGAACAGACCTAAATGTTTATCCCGAGAGGTATTCAAAGCTTTAAATGGAACTGCCCGAATACATATATCTGATCTTTTTAAATTTGGTAACAACATTAACAACCTAAGAGTAGATAATAATGTGATTTTTTCAGAAGCCAAAAAAGTAGAAACGGTTACGAACTCTTAGATATTATGGTATACAGCTATGGAACTTACTTTCTAACAAGATTAGATTAGATTAGATTACAGACTGATTTTAAAGTTTTTAAAAAATGACTGCATACATGGAGTAGATTACAGACTGATTTTAAAGTTTAAAAAAAATGACTGCATACATGGAGTGGACCGAACTGTTGTTGCAACTTGTCACATCAGAGAGTAGTCGATATATACATAAATTTAGTTCTTTTATGTCAATAATATTGTTATCTGTGTGCGTTTTTATTTTATGTCAATTATTTTATGTGCTATTATATTAAGTGTTAGATTCGATAATACTAGTCTCAGAGTTAACGTTTTTTGTATGAAACAATGACTTTGAAAAAAGATTGAAATGTATGCCACATTTCGTTCCTTTACTCTGTTGAGAAGACGTCTAATTGAACTGCATTGAAATGTCGTGTATTTTGGAAATCTAGGAGGTGAGGATTTAGAAGACTTGATACTAAGTATGCCAAGAGATAACCCGCTGAGAACTCTTCCTTCATCGTATAAATCCTCCCATGAACGGTAAAGATAACCGCCTGCCATACGCCATCAGCACACATTGGGCTGCATAACGTATACCTCTCACTTTATTCTATTTTTTTAAAGTTAATTCTCTCCACATGATCGATGAAGATGTAGCCAGGTGTCTTGTCTTCATACCTATCACATATTTTCCTCTTGCCTATCCCTTTTCTCGGAAGAAGAACAGACAATAATCGCTGGCTCGATTAGCGCAATCACGGGGCCATAATTTCTCTCACGTTAACCAGTCGTTCTAAATACGCAACTGCATCCCGTCTTTGTGATATTTCGAAGAAAATTGGCTGGGACATGGTCACCAGCAAGATAATAACTCCGTCGGACCATTACACTCGGATACATATGCTTAAGTTGAGCATGAAATCCTCCAACCTGCTTAAGGAATGAGAAAGTAGTATTTGCTGCAATCCCGTCAACGAACATGATTCGTCCCCTTTTGATGTCAATGGTTATCTGACCGTCAGAATGCGATCGTCAGCAAATAAACCGAAGAACGCTGATAGTCATTTATTTGCGATGAATGTTCGGTATTCTGTCTGAGTGCTCACTCGGTTTTCATTATTTTATCAAATATTTCCTGTACGTATACAATGTGTGCCAATGTTGGTCTGCTGGCTGGAAAACTCTTCATTGTATAAGTTTGTTACATTTAATTATTCTTTGACAGCCGTTTGAGCGTCTTCTGTATTTTTTGAAGAATATGAGCTATCAATGATTGAATTTTGTCATTTTGGAGAGTCAAATTTTTCGACAGGGTACACTGGCTCGTAATCCTGGTTCAGTTCGTCAATTATCCACGCTGGCTGGATATTATGAAGCTTTTCGCGATGCTAATACTTCAGAAGACATGTTTTACCTTATTGCAATAAGCCAACATTATGACTGCTTACAAGCGTTATAATTTCGCATCGGTAGGCTACGATCATCGCAGTCAAGAAATTAGACGTGATGGGCCAACGTTACCTACATGAAAAGGTAGCCTCAACCACGGTTACCAAAAACCAATCCTGGTTGGACCTAGGATACCTAAAGAATGCTGAGAATTTTGCACCAAGAATTTGTCTCTTATTTGTATAAGTAGAAGAAATATCCGATAAAATAAAGAAAACCCAGTGAGCACTCAAACAGAATACTGAATATTCATCGCAACTAAATGACTATCAGCGTTCTTCGGTTTATTTGCTGACGATCGCATTCTGACGGTCAGATAACCATTGACATCAAAAGGGGGCGAATCATGATCGTTGAGGGGATTTCAACAAATACTTTTTTCTCATTCATTAAGCAGGTTGAAGGAATTTAGGAGAGAGAGAGAGAGAGAGAGAATTAAGGTTTAATGTCGCGTTCAGAATTCATGCTCACCTTAAGCATATGCTTAACTTCGATTCGGGAGTGCATGTAACCATACAGGACTAATAAGGTATCAGAGCCACGACATTTCTAACTCTACGAAAGAGTGCCAATCGCATTGATTTCCTTTTCAGATTTATCCATCCTTAATTACAGAATACCAGACGCAGATGGTCTTAATTCTAATCACATTGTATCAAGGGGTTATTTTCAAAGGGGAACAACTCTTCACATGGAACAATAGCTCTGCTGGAATATATAGTTACAAAATCGTGATAGCAAGCGTTAGATCTGGCATTCAGGTTTCTGCCGTCGTCCATGAATTTTCCGCGTTAATAATCGAGCGATCAATTTCGCATGACAGCACAATTTCTAAATGTGTACGAGTAACAACACAAAAGTTTACGGTGATGTCTAATCTTCATTTCAATATCATACAGATATAAGCCACATGATACTCAAACGGCCCCGAGCCCTGAGTTAGAAAAAGCCCGATATTAGAAAAAAGTTACACGAGGAGATACGGTGACGTTTATTTTAGTTAGTATACTCTTGCAGTCGTAACAGAAGGAAGCCATTTATGTGGACATTTGGTTGGTTTGCAATTTTGCACCTCATAGAATATTTGTAGACAGAAAGTGTCCTTCATCAAACATGGCAAGATATATCTGAATCATGAAATCTTGGAAATTTCCACCTGTCCAATTCAACGTGAGTTTTTTATGCGTATTTGAGGTGGTGAAATTCCACTAGATTGCTCAAATTGTAAGGTTGTGAGACCCTCTTTCTTTTATCCAACGCTCCCTAATTATTAGATTCATCAATCGTGTTAAATGATGGATATTCATTCATTTGGGACGTTATTTTCCGTTTGCTATTTAATGAGGTTAGAATGCTGTTTAGGTGGGGGAGGTGGGAGTCGTATTGAATTTGATGGAAATAATCCCTAAGATCAATACTTTGGTTTTTATATCTCATTCTTCAAGAAGTTGCATTTTTTTCACACCATCTGATTACGAGTTGATCGTCTTTGCATGAGGACTTGAAACTATATCTTAGAGGAAGAGCAAGTGAGCCGCCAAATTCCAAGAGTTTTCTTCACACATGCTCGTATGCCCAAAGGAAAAATGGTTTGGTTTTATAATGATCAATTTGGCGATGTGATACACGTTGCAACCAAGCTGCCTAATTTGAAATAGTTACACACGCTGCTTTCAGGATGTAATTTTGAAAACTGCACAATTCCCTGGCTGATAAGTTTTCTTGGAAATAGGTCGCACCGTTCAGTATCTCCTCAATCATTTCAGTGTTTGGGCGAACGGTTATGTATTTGACAAGACTAATGTGCTGTCTGATCTGGCAGTCCATTGACGGTCGATGTCCACATGCAAAGTTCTTCCGTGCCAATAATCGCATAACCTTCTTCGTCTGACTTTGCAAGCAATAATATACATATACAGCTCTATCTTGTCAAGAGTAAATAAAGGCTATCTACATGTAATAATTAGTTCTCGGCTCAGCCTAACTGCCGAAGACTTTCGAACTACATGCTGTCTGGAACCAATCTAATACAACGCAGTCAGAGATCTCGAACATGCTTTCGGAATAATAGGTGTCTCAAGGGACTAAAATACCGTTGTTGAGCAATGCTTAGAATACATGTACCAACGCATTTGGTGAACTAGGGACAAGATTCCCTAATTCCGGATTAAATCGCCACCTAATGCTGCACAATGTATGGATATTCAACCCAATTAAGCACGTTGTTTATGTACTAACACAAAGACAATTTGAGAAATTCTTCTACATTTGATGACAATGATCAGCTGAAGCCATTTCCGCCACCTGCCGTATCTGTCTCTCAACAGATTCTCATAGATTCTGAACAAAACTATTGCAATTTTCTAGCAGTCTGAAGAACAACATATGCCACACATGAATCACGTGCCTGCTTTCATCGATGTTATCTTCAAAGGCTTTACAAACATTCGTGTTCGATAGGGAATAAAATACAGGCAATTTCGCCTAAATCTTCTTTTTAGTTTTAATGAAGTTTTTCAAACCGAGATAGCCTTACGGAACCACGATATATTCGCATTCCTGGAGAGTATCGATTGAACCGCAAGTAGCTTAACTAACTTCAGCTCTCAGCATCGATGCAAGCTTTCATCTGCCTTGGATTTTTTCAGTGGTTTATTGGTCATTTTGTCAGTGTAGTGATATGACTTTTAGCCTGAAATCCAGACAGACTGGAAATAAAATATATTTCAATGATGCCCTTGTCATATCATGATATGGTTGTAGGGTCGTATCTTCCATAATTGTATGATATTTATCACCGAATTTAACAGACTGGCAGTAAAGCCGGTTGATTATATAGCCTCGTCGGTTCGACTACACCGTTTTGTAGCGTTGCTGGAAATTTCAGAAATACTACTAGGCCAGATATGTACACGTCATATTAAGAGCCTACTGTGATATTACTATCCAGCGAGATATTTGACTGTCTAAATTATAATTACCTCTACTGTCGCAGATTTAACTTTAGAGTATACCGTTTCATTTTTTACGAACACATGTGATATCACAATGGATTATCGATGATCTCCTTTGAATCCATGTTAATGTCATTACGGGAAACCATCAAAGCCTATTTTCCTAGAGAGTGGTTCTTTAATGTTTCCGTAGGGATCGGAATTAACAGCAGTCTGAAGAACAACATATGACACACATGAATCACGTGCCTGCTTTCATCGATGTCATCTTCAAAGGCTTTACAAGCATTCGTGTTCGATAGAGAATAAAATACAGGCAATTTCGCTTAAATCTTCTTTTTAGTTTTAATGAAGTTTTTCAAACCGAGATGGTTTATTGGTCATTTTGTCAATGTAGTGATAGAACTTTTAGCCTGAACTCCGGACAGACTTGAAATAAAGTTGAGGAGGTTAATGAGTAGATGAGTAGGTTTATGAGTAGATGAATTCCCCTTCTAAGTTAGCTGCAATCTGTCATGAGCTATTACATTTTTACCAGTATTATGGGAATATTCTAACCATGCATATGTTGTGGATATTTGGTTAGACCATTTACATTAGTCCAGAAGATAACATCTCCAGGTCGTTGAGTCAATTCTCGAATTTAGATCTACACCAGCGAGTCAAGACCATGTGACATGCATGGATCATGCACACATAATTAAAGGGAATAGGGCACTGATATATGAACTATATCTGGGCGAGTCGATGACCATTAAACTGATGGCATTATACTCGAGGCAATAGAGAGGTAACTCGGTTATTTACTGGAAAAGGAAAGGACCTTTGTCGTTGCCTCGGCAGCCTAAACCTCCCTAAAGACAATCGGGGTTCCTTTCTGTTTGTTCCGATTATACCCCACAATTGCGCATTCTCCAGTTTAACGTACATCCAAGTCTTTTGTTACTCGTTCCAATAGTTCCAGCTAGACAGTACGATGTAGCCCGACTAACGTACTCAGCTAATTTACTGATTCAGTGGCAATAGGCTCTCTGTATACCACCCGTCGTTTGTTTTGTTTGTGGAGAAGACGATGAAGTGAACTTGATTTAAGGATGTCCGCTGGTGATTTTTGTCTTTGGCGGCCATTTTGACTATTTTTCCTACTGGATTATCTCCCTTTCCTAGGTTAAGAGATAGGAATTTCCTTTAAAAGCCTTCTAGCCGAGAATTCTGCACAGCAGCATCCATCCAATTTGATAAATTTTGATAAACATTGTGATTATCTACAAACAGTTAGAATATAAGACAAAGTTAAATACTATTTATATGAATATTTCATGAATATGCTTCAAAACTAGGGCTATTCCCTATGCTTTCTGGGTTATCAAATTGAGCATGGGTCAGTCCATTTAACGTTACCTACAGCTAAAAAATGCACACCAACCTATAATTTCTTCTTTGTTTTTCCTCATATTACACAATTATGAATGAAACAACACACTTATTCAAAAAGTTAATTACTTTGATTTACCACCAGCGGACATCCTTAAGTGTTCTATAGCTTGGAAATTCATTTGTATGTGAGAAGTGACGATTTATGAGACATTTTCCTCCACTATATAAATCATCTCACAAACCTTGTCGATAACAGCATGTCAAACACCACCAACACACATTGGGATGGAGAACGCATATCTCTCTCTCTCTATTCCATTTTTATCAGTCCATGTTCTCTGCCATGAGCGATGAAAAGGTAGCCTTGTGTCTGGCTTCCTACGTATTATTTCTTTTTCACAGTCTGATCCTCCTGTCTGAAGTTCAATAATCACTAATCGATCACTTGAATATGCTGTAGACTTGCACAATGCCTTTCAACAATTTCATTCTCCTTACTAGCCAATCAGACACAATAAGAAATTATCTTCTTGGGATCCGCGTCTATCCTGTAAATGCGATCCACCTTTGTTTCGCTAACTAAAACCGCCATTGGACAATCTACCAACATTAATGAGTCGAACAAAATTTGCTGGGACATTTCTATCGGAGCATAGTGTGCGAAGGGTATTCTTTCGCTTGGAAACTGATCGTTATTTAAGATTGTATGATATAGCCGCTTGAATGAGTCTTGAATTTGTTTAAGAATGAAACCTACCGATAGGCAAGAAAAGCATTGCATTCTAGACAGTCATAATTGTCAACAGGGCACAATGGCCCTCAATCCTATCCCTGTCCGTGAGTAATTCGCACGGAAGAAGAAGCACACAGTACTGATTGGACGATAAAGGACACATGCCGTACACACATGTATCTACTTGAGTTTTCTCGACTCTCTATACCAATTTTTCACACCAGAGCCGTATTGAACGCCTTAGCTCGTTAATATTATCGGTGCCCAATAAAACTGGTCACGATATCAGAATCAGTAAGGCCTTCTTCGGTGACTGCATGTGACGGACATCATTCTGTAGAAGTTTCTTTGTTTTTAAAATTGTTTTCATTTGTCATTAACAATATTTATGTGAATTGTGTAACACCATTTTCAACAGCGTATAGGCATCCCAATCAACATGCATGATGAATACGCTGAAAAACCCCACTACATACAGCAAAAACATATACCGTTTAAAAGCGTATCGTCAGTACTTGGTCGTGAAAAGTGGTGCCGTTTACTTGAAAAATTCGGTTGAACAGAGCCCCATGAAGCACAATTTTCATTCTTCGGAAAGGGATTTAGTAACTCAAAAAGTCATAATTCAACTTCTGTAGCTGTTATCATTAGCTGCTGATTTGGTCATCATTGGTTGGAAAACCGTTAGATACAAATATTTCTGATGAGGTCATCAATATGTTATGTCACATGGGGAACATATAATATCCACTAAAACAGAGATTTTCCGCAGAATTGTAACTTAGAAGTTTTCTGTCGGCAAAGAATCTAGATCAATATCACTGAAACTGCATTTAATTTCTCGCTTATCTACCGGCCTTTCATTTCAGTAAGGTGTAGCTGGTTAATGTATCAGATATAGTGACCACTTATTCAACAGTGCTAATGAATGAGATTCGACAATTGGGCGGTAAGTTTGATTAAATGAGAAAGTCTTATGTATGTCCTCATCCTAATTCAACTTCTAACTACTAACTCAAGGCATTTCGATCCTCCTAAATATTTTTCTTACCCTTGAGCTAGAGGGGATGAAACTTACCACATTAGACTTTTGATTCACGCTCTACTAGAACATATTAAAAAATACAAGTCATATTAGAAAATGCCATGTCGACATCGCAGTAACGTCATATTCAAAAGGGCATTTTGGGGACGATTTTTCGATTTTTTTATTTATGCATTTTCTTCGCTGAAATGCATGACAAATAAGTAAATAACCATCTAATAGTTTTTGCCCACTTTTCCTCGCAGAAAAGCTGTTATTTTGAATAAAAATGACGAAAACTTCATTTTTCTGGTACTCCACATGGGCGCCATTTTGAATTTGGCTATGATTCGCTGCTCGCGTGGTCATGAAAATAGGCTCAAAATGACCCCAATATGATGAACTACAAATTCTCGAAGTGACAGCTCGCATTTTTGCCGTTCTGAAGATTGGGCAGAAGTTTGGTAGGAGGCTATAATGCCCCAGGCCTGGTAGGGTTAATCCGAATACCTACCTGAATTTATTATCATTAACCAACGCAACTTCAAATTACTAGTGTGAACTCGTCAAGGACCATTTCAAACTTACGAGAAGAGTAGGACTGTTGCTATGGTCTTAATATTTTTTACTTTTGTGACCAAACAATATTTTTATATAACGTTTTATTCGGAATAATGTGCTGCATGTATGCCCTAATGAATATCCATTGAATCTGATCATAAGTTGTGACATGATTGGCGTTCCCAAAGATGCAACTACGACCTAGACTTTAAAGAGATAAAAATATTTCAGCTAGGTAATGCCGAGTGGTATTCAAATAAACTTGGTATATATTTGAGATCATGTGTCTATCAGGATTCACTACCGAATCGCGAAAAAACTGTATTACATAGATAGCCTATTTTGGGCGCTGTGCTCTGGCAAATTATGACCTGAAGCCTGAGGAAAAATCACTTTGTTGCCTCTGGGAAAAGAATTAAGGAATTAAGGAGTGTCTTGAAACCAACAGATGTTCTCCAAAGTTTACTCATGTTGTGATAATCTGAGCAATTATGACAGGGCATAATCTCAGACTTGAGACTTTATTTGAATCATTTTTTTCTGCATCGTGTGAAATGTTATATCGACATTTTGAATCGCGCTATCAAAACATTTATAGGGGAGACTGGTTCTCGAGAAAGGGTTTAACTTTATAAACCCGTTTATATCATTGTTGGTGCGTTGTATATGGAACCGGATGACTTCTAAGAGTAATTATTTCAACAATTTTGATATCATAAAGATGTTTTATCCAAATGGAATCATGCCCCAGATGTAAAGGAATATGTTTTCTATAAATTATAATTATTATTCGTAAACATATAGATCGGATACATAAATGTAATTCTCGGAATGAAAAGACAACTGTCAACCAGTGGGTTGAAATCCGATTTGAAGGGGAAGGGACTGTAAGATCCTATGACTCGCATAAATGCGAGGGGGTCGTTCAATACCGATCAAGCCGTTGCGACGCCGTGTGGTCACGCAATTTAAGATAACCCCATGAACAGCTATAGTAAAAGTGCGGCTGGGATATAAATTATCATAGGGATCACTTTTGGCTCTTGTGGTGTTTTTATAAATCTGTAATCAGTATATTCG
Organism: Hanleya hanleyi; assembly: GCA_036873755.1. NCBI lineage: Eukaryota > Metazoa > Mollusca > Polyplacophora > Lepidopleurida > Hanleyidae > Hanleya > Hanleya hanleyi. Next base: position 45,573 of record JAVTVY010011290.1, read on the forward strand.
TCTGTGGGGTCATATAACTTCTTGTCAGTATGGCGGCATCGTTTTTCGCAACCCTTTTACTGTAAAAAGTTGCGTTTTATAGATTCGTCGACTGCTATTCCAGACATATACAGGTTTATTATCTATGAGGCCATTGGCATACAAGGATAACAGATCATTTCAGATCAAAAAGCTGTTAAATTTGTTCCAGCAGCCAACATCAATATTTCTAACTGGCTAGAGGAAGAGACATTGTGTAGGTAGATGGAATAGCATGGCAGCAAATAAATATTTTGCAATTGCGTTTTACACCGAATGCGTGGGTCCGTACATGTCTGACATCCAGAATATTTGTGGAATATTTGAGGTGATATAAGTATGAAGCATCAGGTCGTCCATGTACATACCAACCTTACGAATATATATATACATACATGTGGGCCTATACATATGGCTATTACAGGTGTGATATTTGTCCCTGTATTATATCTGCAGTCTCAAATATATTCTACATGTCAAAGTTCTACTTAATTCATATTCGCAGTGTACAGTCAGACAGTTGAAAGAAGAGTCTTACTTACCATCATTTTGTTCGCTTTCCAATTTTAAATAGTTCACCCCAGTTTAATAATGGGAACTTAGTTTCGCCATACATATACAACGTTTTTTTTTGTGCTGTAGTTGGGTTCGTTGGGGTAAAGTTATGGCTGTGTTGGTTGGTATTGATCGGTACACAGATGTGCACAATTTATCCGAGTTTTGAAGCTACAGTAGAACCTGAGGAAGTACACCTAATATTGCTGTATGAAGAGTGATACAATAACGTGTGTGTTAGTTATGGTTATGTTTAATATGAGTTATTTGATTGGCAGTAATTCAATGAAGTAAACTATGTGATTGAAATATCTACCCATACAGCTCACTTTTAATTGAGAGATATCATTATTTAGTTGATTTTGTACACATTGACCATTATGTACATTTTACTTCTCATTCTTCAGATACTACATGTTTAAAAAAAATGTGCGTTGTGTTGACCAGGCAAGAACACATCTCGACATAATTGAGAGAGACAGAAACGATATCTGGTCCCTCTCCTTAAACTGCTTCCTTATGTCGGTATGTTGGAAATCAGATTCAAAAATATGTTTCAGCCTTGAAGCCCGTATTCTAAAAGGATGTGGCGCGGTTTCGTGAGGATTTGGCAAAATTAAATATCGCGTACAGCAGAAATCGATCAGTTGGCTTACGGATATTATTGTGTCGTATGGTCTGAGTATTTTGCAGGATTGGCAGTAATTCAATGAAGTAAACCATGTGATTGAAATATCTACCCATACAGCTCACTTTTAATTGAGAGATATCATTATTTAGTTGATTTTGTACACATTGACTATTATGTACATTTTACTTCGACTTTCAGCAATTACTTCTCATTCTTCATATACTACATGTTTAAAAAAAATGTGCGTTGTGTTGACCAGGCAAGAACACATCTCGACATAACTGAGAGAGAGATAAACGATATCTGGTCCCTCTCCTTTAACTCCTTCCTTGTGTCGGTATGTTGGAAATCGGATTCAAAAATATGTTTCAGCCTTGAAGCCCGTATTCTAAAAGGATGTGGCGCGGTTTCGTGAGGATTTGGCAAAATTAAATATCGCGTACAGCAGAAATCGATCAGTTGGCTTACGGATATTATTGTGTCGTATGGTCTGAGTATTTTGCAGGATTGGCAGTAATTCAATGAAGTAAACCATGTGATTGAAATATCTACCCATACAGCTCACTTTTAATTGAGAGATATCATTATTTAGTTGATTTTGTACACATTGACTATTATGTACATTTTACTTCGACTTTCAGCAATTACTTCTCATTCTTCATATACTACATGTTTAAAAAAAATGTGCGTTGTGTTGACCAGGCAAGAACACATCTCGACATAACTGAGAGAGAGATAAACGATATCTGGTCCCTCTCCTTTAACTCCTTCCTTGTGTCGGTATGTTGGAAATCGGATTCAAAAATATGTTTCAGCCTTGAAGCCCGTATTCTAAAAGGATGTGGCGCGGTTTCGTGAGGATTTGGCAAAATTAAATATCGCGTACAGCAGAAATCGATCAGTTGGCCTACGGATATTATTTTGTCGTATGGTCTGAGTATTTACCAGGCTCTCCGTTTTGAATAATAACATCTTGAAGCAGTGTGTTTTTGCATCTATTTCGAGGTGAAAACAGTACCCCTTTCTTTCCGTAAACATACGATGCCAGTGCAGAACCAAGATAAAATTTACTCGAAATATCTTGGTCAAGATCTTGGCTATGGACTGGCTTCATATGTTTACAGAGATAAAAATAAGGTACTGTTTCCACCTCACCACAAAAAAACTACTTCAAGATATGGGTATTTAAAACACCTAATACAAAGAGCCTGCAAATACTCAGGTCACACGACAAGATAATATATGTTAACTGAATGGTTTCCTTCGTACGCGATATTTCATTTTGGCACTTCAAACCGCATCGAACCGCACCAGGTCTTTTGGAGCAGCTTACGATTGATGAAACGCGTGTAATTGAGAGGATCATCTACAATAAAACATTACTGCCTGACTTAGGAGTATGGGAGGCTTTCCTGTGGAGTCATGTGATCTTCTGATCCACAAGTATAACATGTTTTTACTTGACCGTTATACCATACAGGAAGTCTCCTACCTCCAACTAAAATAGAAGAAGGATTTGAACTCCTGTCTGAAACTCTCTATCAAACGAATAGAACTCGTTTTGTGTAGAGAGAGGGAGGGAGGGAATTTGGCTTAATGTCACACTCAAGTTTGTTTCACTCATATGGTGACAGTCAGTTTGGTTGGTGGAGGAAGCCGGAGTACCCGGAGAGAACCACCGCCCTTCGGCATTGTGTAGAGAGAACATCACCATAGAACTCAAATGTAGTTCTGATCGCAGAATCTGGGAAATCGCATGGTCCTTTCATCTTTACTAGCAATTTCCCTGGATCTATTCTCTCAAGATGACCACGTTGATCTCCAATGCGAATGCCTTCCAGCATTAGGCGAATTTTGGGAATTTCATTTGCTAGTGTAACGTTCCACAGTGTATTTGATACCTGTCCTAGACCTGTAAGGGCTGACCGTCCTGATCTAACAGTGTCTTTTAATGCGCGATATATATCAATCGCATTAGTGTTCTCTAAGCCTATGAGTTTTAGGCTCAGTGACCTATCAAACTTTCTAAACGCCATAGTAAATAAAAAAATCAAAATTCCACTAGGGAGTCTTAATACAACTACAAATAGTGACACCTACACACCCCAACAGCGTGCTCTCCCACAGGGTAAACATTGAATACTCCTCGAGGGAGCCTCACTCCAAAGGTGTATACTCTAACCAGTACAGCAATACACTAGAACCTCAGATCCAGGCAGAACAACAGCCCAGTTCTAAGCCCGACGAGTTGCCTGGTAACACCGAGGAACAAAAGAACAGAGAACAAAGACTAGCGTACAGCTGTACACTCAGGGCTAAGCCTATAACGCACAGTCATATAACTTCACTATGGTACATGCATTCAACCCACCTCGATATACACAGGTATGTGCAAATCCATCTAAGCCAAACTGAACGAAAAACGAACCAACTACAAACTGAATCAAACCAACAAGGAAATATATACACCAGCAGAATACGAAATATTTACAGACAACGAACAAACAGAGAAAGGGAGAGAGAGACAGAAAAAAACGCCGACCCTCTCAGTCACAAAGACCGAGACGGTAGTAACGGCAGATCTCTGCCCTCCCAAACCGGGCCGAACTGACAAAGACAAAAAACGCCCTGAACAGCAAAAAACTGAGAAATAATTCCAAACTTTCACCACAGGTACTTGCCAAAAGTATTCACAAAATATATTAAACAAAAATCAAAGCTAAGATCAGCTGAAATCCGCAGAATTAGACAAATTTCTCGGAGCGAAGTGAAAACACGTCCGACTCCCAATCTCTCTACATCCGGGCCTTCAAGAAAGGTTAAGGGGTCATCATCGTCCTATGACATCATATGTTCTGAATGTTTGATCACGTGTTAATTTTGTCTGTGCATTTGGCCTTGTAAACCCATGGTTAACCGGAATATTATAACATGTGTGTAACAAAGAATTTGCGCTCGGCAGTATTAATTTTTTTAGACCAATGTGTAAACTTCACATTACCCTGAGGATTAACTTAACTGGAATGACCGTTCTTGATCTTAACGCCAACCTGTGAGTTTTAAATGGTGACACCTTCACTTTCTATAATCCTGAAAATTACTCATAATCATAATTATAAGGAGTCGTGATTTTCTCAGGAATAGGTCGCTATCTACTATACTCGGACGACGATGTATGGGTTTTGTAAGTGTTAGGGTTTGCAGCTACGAATAAAACGTTTAATACCAATGTCTGGCGTTACAAAGACCGTCGCTCTCCGCATGCAAAATATTTCCGCGTGAATAATCGCAAGACGTTCATTCCATGTAAACTGTCAACCAAACGGCGGTTACCCAACGTTCTTTCTTTTATTTATCCTCAACTATTAATGCCTATGGCTAGCTGCTATGACTGGTGGGAGCAGATGGAATTTCTTTGAGTGATCCACCAAAATACGTCAAATATCTGCTGTCTGAGGCAGTTCTGATGCGAAACATGTTTGTTAAAAGGCTATAACAAATAGGATTATATACTCTCTAAAAAACTTGAAGTGAACTGTTCCACTCAAGTTTGAGTGAAATGTACCTGTTCACTTTTCACTTGGCTTGGTTTACTTTTCCCTCAATTTGAGTTAAAACCACTCAAGTTCACTTGAGTGGGATGAATTTCCACTCTTATGCTTGAGTGAATGTCACTCAAGTTGAGTGTATTCAACTCACGTTGAGTGAAAAGTGACTCAGGTTGAGTGAAAATCTCACTCAAGTTTAGAGTGGGATGAATTTCCACTCTTACTTGAGTGAAATTTCACTCAACTTTTTTTAGAGAGTAACGAAATTATTTTTTGCAAAACACCGCTGCTGTACCATCTTATAACGCCTTTAGATGAACCAGGAATATGGTTCCCTTCATCCAGATTGAACCAGGTGTCCACTAAAGCTGCTTCGCGATGTAGAGAGACTACAAAATCTTTGTGTTATCTTCCACAACAAATTAAACAATGCTAACGTTCCCCCAGACTGACTAATACAATTATGCCAATATTCCAGCTGTCGCAAGCCTGGTTTAACCAATGTTACATGAAGCTTTAAAGGCTTTCAATGCATTTCTGTTCAATGTAGAATCGAAACAGACAGGGAAGCCTAAATCCGCCATGTTGAGCTAAGTGTTTGGCCCGGTATAGCGTTTACAGGTTTACCATATACTGACATCCATTGAGAGTCCACACTAACCGCCAGATTAAGCTGAAATTGGATCATGCTATATCGATTGAAATGGTGGTAGCATACATGCTGCTGCATTTCAGTTCTAAACCTAGATGCAAACTTCTAAATCTTTTCTAAACCCAAAGATGTTATAGTGTTAGTGATCTCTTTGTCGGTTTAGTTTGTGATCAAAGAACGATATTTTCCGGTAAGTGTCGGTAATCTGACCGCTTCTGTCTTGCAGGAAATTAGCCTAGTTGTATGTATATTATGATTTATCCTTTTAATTTGGTGATAACTAATGTTATTATATGAATTACGTCTTTGGATTATGGACGCGGAAATTCTTTAGTGGGCGACGGCCGAATATTAAATGACGGACTAGACGCTTGTATGTATTGCTGAATTTGAGTGTAAGGTATCAAAGAAAACGAGAGAAGAGACGCATACATCCAGGTATGCATTCAAACTATCCGTACCGAGCCTGTGCCAACGAAGATTTACCGCAACAGTACTTCGAACAAGTTTTCCTATGCAACTTTTAGCAACAAATCCGGGCATGAAGTAGAATTTAAATCAACGCCTGTTAGCTTGTTGCGAGAAGAGGGGTCCTTAAATTTAATGTCGCGTTCAGCATGTTGCAAGAAGTAAGCGTTCATCAATTTTAATAATGGCAACAGATTTTATATAAAACATATAGTTGGGTCATCTGGACCAATTCCGTGACCGTGGAGAGCGAAGGTTCGTTTCTCAGTGGATTTGTCTTCTATGAAGGTTAATTAAATAAATTAGCGGGGGTGTCCCTCGCGAAAGTGTGGGCGGAACCCGTGAGAGCCCGAAATCCAAAATGGCTGCCGTCGGCCATTTTGAATTTCATTTTTTCAATGGTTTGGCCTACAGTGCTGCTCAGTGTATGGTTTCTGGGGTTTTTGGGTGCGAGGAATTCATATTTGATGTCGGTTTTATAATTTGCCCTAGTTTTGACCTTCAAATCCAAGATGGCCGCCGATTTTCAGCTCAGAATGGTCAATTTTTCAAATTCGGCGTACAGCCTTTATAATAGGCTCTAATGAAAGCTCTGATCATGCCGAGTTGATTGGTGGACAGTAAAACTACAAATAAGTACACAAAGGTCAAAGGTCAGTGTTCGTGGTTGATTACAAATGACCCTTTTATATCCATTGGTTACAAAATTCTGGGGCATGTTACACTCCACAGTGTAATGTGGCAAGTCACTACTTATCATGCCCTAGATACCTGTTCTGGGACACATGATCACATATTTTTGTATTTTCAGGTCTACATGTACGCTGCTCTATATTTCTACCGCATCAAGCGAAGATCAAGAATAAACAAATACAGCATATTTCTACAGCATCAAATGAAGATCAAGAATAAACAAATGCCGCATCAAAGACATTTAAAATAGATACCATGAGTCTTGGGCTAATCATTAGTACTATATTGGAAACCATTTCCACACAAATGTAGAAGCTTGTAGATAGGTCCAGTGTAGATTGCCTTTTATACTGTTTGCTTGTTACCTATTGTAAAAATGCTTTATGAATACGTGCTAAAATGTTGCAAGCCGTGCACTTCTTCTGATACAATTACCCAAGGTAAATGAGAGAGTTTACAAAAGTCCAAAAACTGGTCAGGACTCGACAGATTTGGTGATGTTCACGATAGCGCTTCATGAAAAAATGAGCCGGCTAGTTATTACATGCAAAAGACATGTTAAATATCAATCTCATATTCAGTCCAGCTTGAAAAAGCTCGACGACACAAACAGAAAGAAAGTGACATTGCTCAGTGTTCGATTCAAACATCAAGTTCAGAAAAGTGTGATGATGAACCAGAGGGACCTCCGCCCCTTCAAGTGCCTGCGTTCATCAGTGGGTGGGCCTCTCCATGACCAAACGAAGTGTGTATGTGCATGCAGGGTGAGGACATGAAGCACCCAAATAGAACACGGTGGAAGCTGTTTAGACTCAACACACACTCAGCATCAAACGCCACCCAGACCTCATAGAACATATGGTGCTGAGGGACCGTCTAAACGGCTAGTCGAGTCAACGTCAGCGCTGTCAGATCCTTTCGCAAATGACATCATGTACCACCATGCCTGTTGGCTGAAGTACGTGAGCCACACGAAGTTCAAGCATCGTAAAGAATGTGTGTGTCTCTCTGAGGCGAGGAGTTTGTTCTTTAGACACGTGGATTCCATCATTTTCAATGAGCACGAAATCCGTTCACTGCAGTGTCTCTTAGCAGACTACAAACGCATCGCCAGTGACTATGGCTATCCAGTGGGCGAAGTCAAATCGTCGTATCTCAAGGACCTGCTCATTAATGAGTTTCAAGAGACAATTAGCTTCAAAGGCAGAAGTGAGATGAACAAGAGCGAGTGGGGCTATGATGTTGGCGGGTGAGGTGACTACATTGAAGCCGCCATGTCATCCCTTAGTATCAGCGGTATCAGAACCTGGCCTCGCGACTGCAAAGCACTGCTGCACCAGAAACTCATACACCTCTTCGCCTTCTACGAGATTATCTACACGAGATGGCCAGGGGACTGTAGATGTGTCTTTTATCTTCTTAGAAATTCGCGGGGCCAGGTTCTGGAGGCGCTGCTTTAATTCTCGGTGATACCAAGGGATGACATGGCAGCTTCAATGTAGTTACCTCCTCCGCGAACATCATAACCCAACTCGCTCTTATTCATCTCACTTTTGAGAAGCCAATTGTCTCTTGATACTCATTAATGAGCAGGTCCTTGACATCGCGCACTGGATAGCCATAGTCACTGGCGATGCGTTTGTAGTCTGCTAAGAGAGACTGCAGTGAACGGATTTCGTGCTCATTGAAGATAATAGAATCCTCGTGTCTAAAGAACAAACTCCTCGCCTCTGAGAGACACACATTCTGACGATGCATTGCATCATCTGGCTTGAACTTTGTGTGGCTGACGTACTTCAGCCAACAGGCATGGTGATGCATGATAGCATTTGCGAAAGGATCTGACAGCGCTGACGTTGACTCGACTAGCCGTGTGAGACGGTCCCGCAGCACCCCATATCTTCTATGAGGACTGGGTGGCGTTTGATGCTGAGTGTGGGTTGACGAACGCAGGCACTTGGGGGGGGGGGCGGAGGTCCTTCTGGCTCATCATCGTACTTTTCTGAACCTGATGTTTGAATCGAACAGAGCAATGTCACTTTCTTTCTGTTTGTGTTGTCGAGCTTTGTCAAGCTGGAGTGAAGATGAGATTGTTTTATAACATGTCTTATCTCCATCA
>JAVTVY010011291.1:0-53478 GCA_036873755.1 Hanleya hanleyi
TGTACATCAGTTCATCTGTCTAGGATTGATATATGTGAATACAGACCCAGCCCTAGATAATTATCTACTATACGTCACTGACTGTACATCGGTTCATCTGTCTAGGATTGATATATGTGAATACAGACCCAGCCCTAGATAATTATCTACCATACGTCACTGACTGTACATCGGTTCATCTGTCTAGGATTGATATATGTGAATACAGACCCAGCCCTAGATAATTATCTACTATACGTCACTGATTGTACATCAGTTCATCTGTCTAGGATTGATATATGTGAATACAGACCCAGCCCTAGATAATTATCTACCATACGTCACTGACTGTACATCGGTTCATCTGTCTAGGATTGATATATGTGAATACAGACCCAGCCCTAGATAATTATCTACTATACATCACTGATTGTACATCAGTTCATCTGTCTAGGATTGATATATGTGAATACAGACCCAGCCCTAGATAATTATCTACTATACGTCAGTGACTGTACATCAGTTCATCTGTCTAGGATTGATATATGTGAATACAGACCCAGCCCTAGATAATTATCTACCATACGTCACTGACTGTACATCGGTTCATCTGTCTAGGATTGATATATGTGAATACAGACCCAGCCCTAGATAATTATCTACTATACGTCACTGACTGAACATCAGTTCATCTGTCTAGGATTGATATATGTGAATACAGACCCAGCCCTAGATAATTATCTACTATACGTCACTGACTGCACATCGGTTCATCTGTCTAGGATTGATATATGTGAATACAGACCCAGCCCTAGATAACTATCTACCATACGTCACTGACTGTACATCGGTTCATCTGTCTAGGATTGATATATGTGAATACAGACCCAGCCCTAGATAATTATCTACTATACGTCGCTGATTGTACATCCAGTTCATCTGTCTAAGTTGATATGTGAATACAGACCCAGCCTAGATAATTATCTACCATGACGTCACTGACTGTACATCGGTTCATCTGTCTAGGATTGATATATGTGAATACAGACCCAGCCCTAGATAATTATCTACTATACGTCACTGATTGTACATCCAGTTCATCTGTCTAGGATTGATATATGTGAATACAGACCCAGCCTAGATAATTATCTACTATGCGTCAGTGACTGTACATCAGTTCATCTGTCTACTAGGATTGATATATGTGAATACAGACCCAGCCTGAATGGTATCTACCATACGTCACTGACTGTACATCGGTTCATCTGTCTAGGATTGATATATGTGAATACAGACCCAGCCCTAGATAATTATCTACCATACGTCACTGACTGTACATGAGTTCATCTGTCTAGGATTGATATATGTGAATACAGACCCAGCCCTAGATAATTATCTACCATACGTCACTGACTGTACATCAGTTCATCTGTCTAGGATTGATATATCTGAATACAGACCCAGCCCTAGATAATTATCTACCATACGTCACTGACTGTACATCGGTTCATCTGTCTAGGATTGATATATGTGAATACAGACCCAGCCCTAGATAATTATCTACCATACGTCACTGACTGTACATCAGTTCATCTGTCTAGGATTGATATATGTGAATACAGACCCAGCCCTAGATAATTATCTACCATACGTCACTGACTGTACATCAGTTCATCTGTCTAGGATTGATATATGTGAATACAGACCCAGCCCTAGATAATTATCTACTATACGTCACTGACTGTACATCAGTTCATCTGTCTAGGATTGATATATGTGAATACAGACCCAGCCCTAGATAATTATCTACTATACGTCACTGACTGTACATCAGTTCATCTGTCTAGGATTGATATATGTGAATACAGACCCAGCCCTAGATAATTATCTACCATACGTCACTGACTGTACATCGGTTCATCTGTCTAGGATTGATATATGTGAATACAGACCCAGCCCTAGATAATTATCTACTATACGTCACTGACTGTACATCAGTTCATCTGTCTAGGATTGATATATGTGAATACAGACCCAGCCCTAGATATTTATCTACTATACGTCAGTGACTGTACATCAGTTCATCTGTCTAGGATTGATATATGTGAATACAGACCCAGCCCTAGATAATTATCTACCATACGTCAGTGACTGTACATCGGTTCATCTGTCTAGGATTGATATATGTGAATACAGACCCAGCCCTAGATAATTATCTACCATACGTCACTGATTGTACATCAGTTCATCTGTCTAGGATTGATATATGTGAATACAGACCCAGCCCTAGATAATTATCTACTATACGTCAATGACTGTACATCAGTTCATCTGTCTAGGATTGATATATGTGAATACAGACCCAGCCCTAGATAATTATCTACCATACGTCACTGATTGTACATCAGTTCATCTGTCTAGGATTGATATATGTGAATACAGACCCAGCCCTAGATAATTATCTACCATACGTCAGTGACTGTACATCAGTTCATCTGTCTAGGATTGATATATGTGAATACAGACCCAGCCCTAGATAATTATCTACTATACGTCACTGACTGTACATCAGTCCATCTGTCTAGGATTGATATATGTGAATACAGACCCAGCCCTAGATAATTATCTACCATACGTCAGTGACTGTACATCAGTTCATCTGTCTAGGATTGATATATGTGAATACAGACCCAGCCCTAGATAATTATCTACTATACGTCAGTGACTGTACATCGGTTCATCTGTCTAGGATTGATATATGTGAATACAGACCCAGCCCTAGATAATTATCTACTATACGTCACTGACTGTACATCAGTTCGTCTGTCTAGGATTGATATATGTGAATACAGACCCAGCCCTAGATAATTATCTACCATACGTCACTGACTGTACATCAGTTCATCTGTCTAGGATTGATATATGTGAATACAGAGCCAGCCCTAGATAATTATCTACTATACGTCACTGACTGTACATCAGTTCATCTGTCTAGGATTGATATATGTGAATACAGACCCAGCCCTAGATAATTATCTACCATACGTCACTGATTGTACATCAGTTCATCTGTCTAGGATTGATATATGTGAATACAGACCCAGCCCTAGATAATTATCTACCATACGTCAGTGACTGTACATCAGTTCATCTGTCTAGGATTGATATATGTGAATACAGACCCAGACCTAGATAATTATCTACTATACGTCAGTGACTGTACATCGGTTCATCTGTCTAGGATTGATATATGTGAATACAGACCCAGCCCTAGATAATTATCTACTATACGTCACTGACTGTACATCGATTCATCTGTCTAAGTTGATATAATAGCGAATACAGACCCAGCCTAGATATTTATCTACCCATCGTCACTGATTGTACATCCCAGTTCATCTGTCTAGAAGTTGATATGTGTGAATACGGGCCAGCCTAGATAATTATCTGCTATCGTCACTGACTGTACATCGGTTCATCTGTCTAGGATTTGTGCCAACTGAATACAGGCCAGCCCTAGATAATTGTTATCTACTATCGTCACTGACTGTACATCGGTTCATCTGTCTAGGATTGATATATGTGAATACAGACCCAGCCTAGATAATTATCTACCATACGTCACTGATTGTACATCAGTTCATCTGTCTAGGATTGATATATGTGAATACAGACCCAGCCCTAGATAATTATCTACTATACGTCACTGACTGTACATCAGTTCATCTGTCTAGGATTGATATATGTGAATACAGACCCAGCCCTAGATAATTATCTACTATACGTCACTGATTGTACATCAGTTCATCTGTCTAGGATTGATATATGTGAATACAGACCCAGCCCTAGATAATTATCTACTATACGTCACTGACTGTACATCGGTTCATCTGTCTAGGATTGATATATGTGAATACAGACCCAGCCCTAGATAATTATCTACTATACGTCACTGACTGTACATCGGTTCATCTGTCTAGGATTGATATATGTGAATACAGACCCAGCCCTAGATAATTATCTACCATCGTCACTGATTGTGCATCCAGTTCATCTGTCTAAGTTGATATATGTGAATACAGACCAGCCTAGATAATTGTCTACCCATCGTCACTGATTGTACATCAGTTCATCTTGTCTAGGATTGATATATGTGGACCACAGGGCCAGCCTAGATAATTATCTACCATCGTCACTGATTGTACATCAGTTCATCTGTCTAGGATTGATATATGAATACAGACCAGCCTAGATAATTATCTACCACTTACGTCACTGACTGTACATCAGTTCATCTGTCTAGGATTGATATATGTGAATACAGACCCAGCCCTAGATAATTATCTACCATACGTCAGTGACTGTACATCAGTTCATCTGTCTAGGATTGATATATGTGAATACAGACCCAGCCCTAGATAATTATCTACCATACGTCACTGATTGTACATCAGTTCATCTGTCTAGGATTGATATATGTGAATACAGACCCAGCCCTAGATAATTATCTACTATACGTCAGTGACTGTACATCAGTTCATCTGTCTAGGATTGATATATGTGAATACAGACCCAGCCCTAGATAATTATCTACCATACGTCACTGACTGTACATCAGTTCATCTGTCTGGATTGAGTATATGTGAATACAGACCAGCCCCTAGAATAATTATCTACCATACGTCACTGACTGTGCATCCCAGTTCATCTGTCTAGGATTGATATAGCGAATACAGACCCAGCCTAGATAATTATCTGCAATCTTTGTCCACTGACTGTACATGGTTCATCTGTCACAGAGTTATTATATGTGAATACAGACCCAGCCCTAGATAATTATCTACCATACGTCAGTGACTGTACATCAGTTCATCTGTCTAGGATTGATATATGTGAATACAGACCCAGCCCTAGATAATTATCTACCATACGTCAGTGACTGTACATCAGTTCATCTGTCTAGGATTGATATATGTGAATACAGACCCAGCCCTAGATAATTATCTACCATACGTCACTGACTGTACATCGGTTCATCTGTCTAGGATTGATATATGTGAATACAGACCCAGCCCTAGATAATTATCTACTATACGTCACTGACTGTACATCAGTTCATCTGTCTAGGATTGATATATGTGAATACAGACCCAGCCCTAGATAATTATCTACCATACGTCACTGACTGTACATCAGTTCATCTGTCTAGGATTGATATATGTGAATACAGACCCAGCCCTAGATAATTATCTATTATACGTCACTGACTGTACATGAGTTCATCTGTCTAGGATTGATATATGTGAATACAGACCCAGCCCTAGATAATTATCTGCCATACGTCACTGACTGTACATCGGTTCATCTGTCTAGGATTGATATATGTGAATACAGACCCAGCCCTAGATAATTATCTACTATACGTCACTGACTGTACATCAGTTCATCTGTCTAGGATTGATATATGTGAATACAGACCCAGCCCTAGATAATTATCTACTATACGTCACTGACTGTACATCGGTTCATCTGTCTAGGATTGATATATGTGAATACAGACCCAGCCCTAGATAATTATCTACCATACGTCACTGACTGTACATCGGTTCATCTGTCTAGGATTGATATATGTGAATACAGACCCAGCCCTAGATAATTATCTACTATACGTCACTGATTGTACATCAGTTCATCTGTCTAGGATTGATATATGTGAATACAGACCCAGCCCTAGATAATTATCTACCATACGTCACTGACTGTACATCGGTTCATCTGTCTAGGATTGATATATGTGAATACAGACCCAGCCCTAGATAATTATCTACTATACATCACTGATTGTACATCAGTTCATCTGTCTAGGATTGATATATGTGAATACAGACCCAGCCCTAGATAATTATCTACTATACGTCAGTGACTGTACATCAGTTCATCTGTCTAGGATTGATATATGTGAATACAGACCCAGCCCTAGATAATTATCTACCATACGTCACTGACTGTACATCGGTTCATCTGTCTAGGATTGATATATGTGAATACAGACCCAGCCCTAGATAATTATCTACTATACGTCACTGACTGAACATCAGTTCATCTGTCTAGGATTGATATATGTGAATACAGACCCAGCCCTAGATAATTATCTACTATACGTCACTGACTGCACATCGGTTCATCTGTCTAGGATTGATATATGTGAATACAGACCCAGCCCTAGATAACTATCTACCATACGTCACTGACTGTACATCGGTTCATCTGTCTAGGATTGATATATGTGAATACAGACCCAGCCCTAGATAATTATCTACTATACGTCACTGATTGTACATCAGTTCATCTGTCTAGGATTGATATATGTGAATACAGACCCAGCCCTAGATAATTATCTACTATACGTCACTGACTGTACATCGGTTCATCTGTCTAGGATTGATATATGTGAATACAGACCCAGCCCTAGATAATTATCTATCATACGTCACTGATTGTACATCAGTTCATCTGTCTAGGATTGATATGTGAATACAGACCCAGCCCTAGATACTATCTACTATACGTCAGTGACTGTACATCAGTTCATCTGTCTAGGATTGATATATGTGAATACAGACCCAGCCCTAGATAATTATCTACTATACGTCACTGACTGTACATCAGTTCATCTGTCTAGGATTGATATATGTGAATACAGACCCAGCCCTAGATAATTATCTACTATACGTCACTGACTGTACATCAGTTCGTCTGTCTAGGATTGATATATGTGAATACAGACCCAACCCTAGATAATTATCTACCATACGTCACTGACTGTACATCGGTTCATCTGTCTAGGATTGATATATGTGAATACAGACCCAGCCCTAGATAATTATCTACCATACGTCACTGACTGTACATGAGTTCATCTGTCTAGGATTGATATATGTGAATACAGACCCAGCCCTAGATAATTATCTACCATACGTCACTGACTGTACATCAGTTCATCTGTCTAGGATTGATATATGTGAATACAGACCCAGCCCTAGATAATTATCTACCATACGTCACTGACTGTACATCGGTTCATCTGTCTAGGATTGATATATGTGAATACAGACCCAGCCCTAGATAATTATCTACCATACGTCACTGACTGTACATCAGTTCATCTGTCTAGGATTGATATATGTGAATACAGACCCAGCCCTAGATAATTATCTACTATACGTCACTGACTGTACATGAGTTCATCTGTCTAGGATTGATATATGTGAATACAGACCCAGCCCTAGATAATTATCTACCATACGTCACTGACTGTACATCGGTTCATCTTGTCTAGGATTGATATATGTGAATACAGACCCAGCCCTAGATAATTATCTACTATACGTCACTGACTGTACATCAGTTCGTCTGTCTAGGATTGATATATGTGAATACAGACCCAGCCCTAGATAATTATCTACCATACGTCACTGACTGTACATCAGTTCATCTGTCTAGGATTGATATATGTGAATACAGAGCCAGCCCTAGATAATTATCTACTATACGTCACTGACTGTACATCAGTTCATCTGTCTAGGATTGATATATGTGAATACAGACCCAGCCCTAGATAATTATCTACCATACGTCACTGACTGTACATCAGTTCATCTGTCTAGGATTGATATATGTGAATACAGACCCAGCCCTAGATAATTATCTACTATACGTCAGTGACTGTACATCAGTTCATCTGTCTAGGATTGATATATGTGAATACAGACCCAGCCCTAGATAATTATCTACTATACGTCACTGACTGTACATCAGTTCGTCTGTCTAGGATTGATATATGTGAATACAGACCCAACCCTAGATAATTATCTACCATACGTCACTGACTGTACATCGGTTCATCTGTCTAGGATTGATATATGTGAATACAGACCCAGCCCTAGATAATTATCTACCATACGTCACTGACTGTACATGAGTTCATGTCTAGGATTGATATATGTGAATACAGACCCAGCCCTAGATAATTATCTACCATACGTCACTGATTGTACATCAGTTCATCTGTCTAGGATTGATATATGTGAATACAGACCCAGCCCTAGATAATTATCTACCATACGTCACTGATTGTACATCAGTTCATCTGTCTAGGATTGATATATGTGAATACAGACCCAGCCCTAGATAATTATCTACCATACGTCACTGACTGTACATCAGTTCATCTGTCTAGGATTGATATATGTGAATACAGACCCAGCCCTAGATAATTATCTACTATACGTCACTGACTGTACATCAGTTCATCTGTCTAGGATTGATATATGTGAATACAGACCCAGCCCTAGATAATTATCTACCATACGTCACTGACTGTACATCAGTTCATCTGTCTAGGATTGATATATGTGAATACAGACCCAGCCCTAGATAATTATCTATTATACGTCACTGACTGTACATGAGTTCATCTGTCTAGGATTGATATATGTGAATACAGACCCAGCCCTAGATAATTATCTGCCATACGTCACTGACTGTACATCGGTTCATCTGTCTAGGATTGATATATGTGAATACAGACCCAGCCCTAGATAATTATCTACTATACGTCACTGACTGTACATCAGTTCATCTGTCTAGGATTGATATATGTGAATACAGACCCAGCCCTAGATAATTATCTACCATACGTCACTGACTGTACATCAGTTCATCTGTCTAGGATTGATATATGTGAATACAGACCCAGCCCTAGATAATTATCTACCATACGTCACTGACTGTACATCGGTTCATCTGTCTAGGATTGATATATGTGAATACAGACCCAGCCCTAGATAATTATCTACCATACGTCACTGACTGTACATCAGTTCATCTGTCTAGGATTGATATATGTGAATACAGACCCAGCCCTAGATAATTATCTCCCATACGTCACTGACTGTACATCAGTTCATCTATGCAGATTAACTAAACCTTCAACCAGATATATGTACTGACCTATAGATTAAATGCATAACATACAATGCAACCAGTTCTTCTCTTGTAGTTTAATATCACCATCAGATATATTGGTACATTCCTAGGTTGTCCACTTTCCTCAATGATGTATTTATAAGGCATGAACAAGGAAAACACCCACCTGTCAACATCTCATGAGCTCAAAACATGTGAATGTACCAACTTTGCAAATATGGAACATTTGCCCCTCATACTGGGATGAGTCCTACATAAGACTGGCAATGTATCAGACATGGTCTTCAGTTTGACCATCCTGGGCCGAGTCATACCAAAGACCAGCGATGTACTGGATATTGTCTTCTAGTTTGACCATCCCAGACTGAGCCATACAAAAGATTGGCAATGTATAGCCTTATAGTTTGACCATACCAAAAACCGGCAATATACCAGATAGCCTTCTTGTTTGACCATCCTGGGCCTAGTCATACCAAAGACTGACAATATACCAGATAGTCTTCTTGTTTGACCATCCTGGGCCTAGTCATTTAGTACATTGGTGGAAGGGAGGGTGGAGCAAGAAGGCACTTTACATTTCTTTGTTTGGGTGGTGACTCAATTTCATATTGATAACATGGCGAGATGCGTAAACTTTAAAATTCCCACTCGTGTTATTCTTTCTGACTAATGCAGTGGTACACTCATTCAATCTCTCCAGTTCACACAGAAAGACACAGTGTAGGTGCAGTTCAGTTTTGCACCATATCAATTTGTGTTTTATGATAATGCTATTTGTGTATTCTGCAGACCTATGTGATAGAACTGGGTCCATACAAGCAGGGTAACTTTGCCCCCCGTAGCAGTTATGATCACATACAGTACTATGATGATCGGGACAGATATGACTTCCCTGTGGCAATACAAGTAAGTTACATGTATAGGAGGTTCACGTCCCCTGGCCCCCAGGATTTAACCTACACTCCATATTAATATTTCTCCATTCATGTAGAATACAGTTGTTTACATAGCATGTCTTACTGCAGTATCTTGGTTTTGCCATTCTTGATTAAATGCCAGAGCAGTTGTTAAAGTTTCATTTTATCCAGAACCGATTGCCACATTAAGCATAACCTCACTAGTTCTTACCCTGGGTGTCTTGTTTCTTTGGTTTATGTTCATTCCTGAGTTTATATTATTAATGTTGATATGATGAGCTACCAATTTATACAGTATGTATATGTAGGTAATAATAGTTGAAGCTATTGAAGTAATATTCACATTAACATTATCATTGCAGGTCAGTTCAGAGTATGGGCTATTCTATGCAGTGACCAAGTATGGTTATCTCTATGTATGTGACATGGAGACTGCAGCCTGTCTGTGTATCTGTCGGATATCCACCAGTGTCATTTTCTCCCTGACCCTAAACACGCATTCCCAGGGTATAATAGGGATCAATAGGGCAGGCCAGGTATGTCACAAATGCACTAGCCCAATTATAGAGATCATCAGGACAGGGCGGGTATGTCACACACACACACATGGATGGTATCATAGGGAACAACAGGACAGGCATGTCACACACACACACTCAGGGTATGGGTATCATAGGGAACAGTGGGACAGGCATGTCACACACACACCCAGGGTATGGGTATCATAGGGAACAACAGAACAGGCATGTTACATACCCACCCAGAGTATGGGTATCATACGGAAGAACAGGGCAGGCATGTCACACACACAGCCGGGGTATGGGTATCATGGAGAACAACAGAACAGGACAGGTGGGTCACACACACACCCAGAGTATGGGTATCATACGGAAGAACAGGACAGGCATGTCACACACACAGCCGGGGTATGGGTATCATACGGAAGAACAGGACAGGCATGTCACACACACAGCCGGGGTATGGGTATCATACGGAAGAACAGAACAGGCATGTTACATACCCACCCAGAGTATGGGTATCATACGGAAGAACAGGACAGGCATGTCACACACACAGCCGGGGTATGGGTATCATGGAGAACAACAGAACAGGACAGGTGGGTCACACACACACCCAGAGTATGGGTATCATACGGAAGAACAGGACAGGCATGTCACACACACAGCCGGGGTATGGGTATCATGGAGAACAACAGAACAGGATAGGTGGGTCACACACACACCCAGAGTATGGGTATCATACGGAAGAACAGGACAGGCATGTCAAAAATTTTGCGCGAATGATCGTTCAGTTCGCCCAGAGGTTACGCAAAACGAAATAAGCGCGAACGTTTATTCGTTCGCGTAAAAATGAATCGTATGTTGCCATCGTCCAGTCAATTTATTAAATAAATTTTCTTTTTCACCGCTGTTAAAACTGCAAAGTATGAATATCAATACAGTGGAATAAATATTGTACACGTTATCACGATCGACATCTCGTCCATGGTGTATGGCAGGGGATCATGTTCTGATAACTTGCGGCATTCATTTACATACTTTCTCTCGGACATTTACTTCCGGGTATGCGCAAAGGCCAACTGCGCATGGTTTGGGCGGAAGCAGCATGTTAATCATGGCGGACTTTTCAGTAAACATAGTGTGTTGAGCAAAGCTGTAAGTTTGTAGTTTTGTCCGTAATAAATACGGTATTTGATCAAGTGATTGTTGTGACTCTTTTCAATTCACAGGTGTCAATAAGTTTATAACCATGCATCGGCTTTCATTGATTCCAAGCAATAGTTGTTATATCATCTCAAGGCAGATAATGAATGAAACATAAAGAAGCGAGTCATTTTATCTCTTGCGGCTGGGGACCAGTCATCATAGATGCATGCCGAGTTAAGCCCTGCCAAAGAAGCTGTATTTTGTTGACATAGACACATGCCGAGTTAAGCCTTGTCGGAGGAGCTGTATTTCTCACCAGGTCTAATCCGTCCAATATAAATTAACCACCATGGTCCACCATAGGAAGGGGCAACAACAGGTGAAACTTTGCCGGTGCTAGATCTAACAGACTCTACAACTTCAATGTTTACAATTATCCATGCGGTAATTAACTTCGATCTATTTCCACAAATTTTCATCTATCCATGCACCCTGGCCTGCTCGCATTCACAATGAAAACAAGGCTTTAGTTTTCGCTCTCTCAGTCAAAGACAGTCAAAAAACATCGCATAACACGCTGGAACTACCTCTTGAGATGTCCCCATGTATACCGCACTGTTTTACTGATCAGAATATGCAGAATTCATGCAGTGGGTAAACAATGGATTCACTTCACTTTGTTCTCCATTATGCCTTTTCTGCCAGATTCTGCTAAACCTTTAGGTTATGTTAACTCGGGTAACCTTTCTGCGTAACCTTTTTGCATAAGCTTTAGGTTATGCAAACAAAACTTGCTTAAGAAATGATGGATTACCAAAGCCATTTCCATGTAACCTATTTTGGGATTGTGCACATTTCTCAAATTTTGGGGCCTGGTATCATAGGGAACAACAGAATTGGCATGTTACACACACACACCCACGGTATGAGTATCTTAGGGAGGAACAGGACAGGCATGTCACACGCACTCAGGGTAGGGGTATGGGTATCCCACTGAACAACGGGGCCCTCGATGGCCGAGTGGTCTAAGGCGCTTCGCTGGTGACCGCTAGCCTCACACCGCTGAACCGGCACGGGTTCGAGCCCAGCTGGTCCATGTGTGAAAGTTTGTCGGTTACTTGCCGAAGGGCGGCGGTTCTCTTCGAGTACTCCGGCTTCCTCCACCAACCAAACTGACTGTCACCATATGAGTGAAACAAACTTGAGTGTGACATTAAGCCAAATTCCATCCTTCCTTCTCCCCACTGAACAACAGGACAGGCATGTCACACACACACTCACCCAGGATATGGGTGTTATAGGGAACAACAGGGCTGGACACACACACTCATGGTATCAGTATCATAGGGAACAACAGGACAGGCATGTCACATACACACCCAGGGTATGGGTATCATACGGAACAGTCGGACAGGCATGTCACACACACACCCCCAGGGTTTGGATATCATAGGGAACAACAGAACAGGCATGTCACACACACACTCACCCAGGATATGGGTGTTATAGGGAACAACAGAACAGGCATGTCACACACACACTCACCCAGGATATGGGTGTTATAGGGAACAACAGGACAGGCATGTCACACACACACTCATGGTATCAGTATCATAGGGAACAACAGGACAGGCATGTCACATACACACCCAGGGTATGGGTATCATAGGGAACAGTGGGACAGGCATGTCGCATACACACCCAGGGTATGGGTATCATAGGGAACAGTGGGACAGGCATGTCGCACACACACCCAGGGTATGGGT
Organism: Hanleya hanleyi; assembly: GCA_036873755.1. Taxonomy (NCBI): domain Eukaryota; kingdom Metazoa; phylum Mollusca; class Polyplacophora; order Lepidopleurida; family Hanleyidae; genus Hanleya; species Hanleya hanleyi. Next base: position 13,318 of record JAVTVY010011291.1, read on the forward strand.
ATCATAGGGAGCAATGGGACAGGCATGTCACACACCCCCAGGGTATGGGTATCCTAGGGAACAACAGGACAGGTATGTCACACATACACTCAGGGTATGGGTATCATAGGGAACAATGGGAAAAGCATGTCAAACACACACCCAGGATATGGGTATCATAGGGAATAAAGGAACAGGCATGTCACACACACACACACAGGGTATGGGTATCATAGGGAACAACAGGACAGCCATGTCACACACACACTCAGGGTATGGTATCATAGGAAACAATGGGACAGGCATGTCATACACACATCCAGGGTATTGGTATCATAGGGAACAACAGGACAGGCATGTCACACACACACACTCAGGGTACCATAGGGCTCAACATGACCCATTAAGATTTGAGATTCAATGTATATTTGACTCCGTTATTAATAGGAAACTGCCCATTATCATTCATCTTGAGTTCGACTGCTAATTCATCTGCATAGCTACTTGAAATACAATTGTAACTTTATGGACTTTTGTAAAACATTTACCTTAGTCATACATGTCGTAGTGCTTCTGATGTCCTTCGAGAACTAAATTCACAGATGACAGGGTTCATACGTGTGCTTGAAAATCTGGAATGTCATTGAATGAGAATTGCTGAAAATTAAGTCCAGGACAAAAAGTTGGTGCTTGAAAGTCATGCAATCTTGTTTTCAACTACTATTATCTCTGGTGCAAGCTTCAAAGCCATTGTGTACTGTATCTTGGTGTAACAGTTTTTTTTTTAATATTGCTTCTCAGGTCCTGACTGTGGATATCAAGAAAGATGGCTTCCTCTCTTGGGTGAGACAAACGGGCAAGAAAAATAATCCAGCTAGTCGACTGGAGAAAGCTATTGCAAATTCGACCACAATGAAGCAGGTTGAAGGTGTACAATGAAGTAAATCTCCACAAGGTGTTGATATCTCATTGTGACTTGGCATCTAGAATATCTAGGTCACAACTGTGTACTGTGTACATCAGGCTCACGGGTGAAAAATAAACCTTCCGTATGGTCATTCTGGAATGTAGAGGTTCAAAACGATGCAACAGCCAGTGTGCGACTACAGGCCTTCAGAACTTGATATGTCAAGTCATGTTTATGGAAATAACTGTACCATTTGTGTCAAATTTTACTCTTGTTCTTCATTTAAGTCATTTGTAACTATGATGTAGTTTTTAGCTCCTTTATTTTCATATTGTTACATGCTGATGTATTTTGATAAAAATGTTTAGTGCCATATTTTACTTAGGTTTAAGGTGGCTTGCGGAGGCCGAGTAAACATTTTTGTCTGGCGACTTACCATATCTTTTTAGTGTGGATACCCATGATGTAATGTGAAGAAAATTAGCTAGTTTTCATCATGGGTTTAATTCTACATGCTCATCAATCTCAATGGCGATTTAATTAAAAAAAATGTTTTCTTCATAGAAATGCTGGTAAATACAAACAGTGGGAGCAAAATTGTTTTGTTTTTACCCCTCGGCCATTTTGGCCTCGGGGTATTGTCGTCGCCATGTACATCGGTCCGTACGTACGTCCGTCCGTTACCGCATTTTAGGCAAAACCGCTTGAGACACAACCACCAAATTTTCAACACTTATTTATCTAGTGCTAAACCAGACACCTATCGAAAGTGGCAGTATTTTACAGAGTTCTGCCCCTTTACAGATATATTAATTTCTATTTCTGTCCTATATGCCTGAATGTAACCAGCTATATCTGCAGAACCTGTTTTCGGTATAGCTACTATATTTTGGACACTTATTTATATTGTTGTATTCTAAAAGCCAACAAAGGATTACTTGCCTCGGCTTATGGAGTTATGCCCCTTTCTGATGTAATAATCTCCGATTTTGTTATTTGTAGCTGAATGTACAAGTTATTTCTGCAGATCCGTGTTAGGTACAGCTTATTCGTCTCGGTTCTTATTTCACAGAGTGCTAAGTCAGACGCCTATCGAAAGTGGCTTCCCTCGGCCCATATTTTACAGAGTTCTGCCCCTTTACGGATATATTAATTTTTATTTCTGTCCTATATGCCTGAATGTAACCAGCTATATCTGCAGAACTGTGTACGGTATAGCTACTATATTTTCGAAACTTATTTATATTGTTGTATTCTACAAGCCAATAAAGGATTACTCGCCTCGGCTTATGGAGTTATGCCCCTTTCTGATATAATAATCTCTGATTTTGTTATTTGTAGCTGAATGTACAAGTTATTTCTGCAGATCTGTGTTAGGTACAGCTTATTCGTCTCGGTTCTTATTTCACAGAGTGCTAAGTCAGATGCCTATCGAAAGTGGCTCCCCTCGGCCCATATTTTACAGAGTTATGCCCCTTTACAGATATATTAATTTTATTTCTGTCCTATATGCTTGAATGTAACCAACTATATCTGCAGAACTGTGTTTGGTATAGCTACTATATTTTGGAAACTTATTTATATTGCTGTATTCTACAAGCCAACAAAGGATTACTCGCCTCGGCTTATGGAGTTATGCCCCTTTTGGATGTAATAATCTCCGATTATGTTATCTGTAGTTGAATGTACCAGTTATATCTGCAGATCCGTGTTCGGTACCGCTTATTCGTCTCAGTTCTTATTTTACAGTAGTGCCAAGTCAGATGCCTATCAAAAGTGGCTCCCCTCGGCCAATACTTTACAGAGTTATATCCCTTTACTGATATATTAATTTCTATTTCTGTCCTATATGCCTGAATGTAACCAACTATATCTGCAAAACTGTGTTCGGTATAGCTACTATATTTTGGAAACTTATTTATATTGTTGTATTCTACAAGCCAACAAAGGATTACTCACCTCGGCTTATGGAGTTATGCCCCTTTCGGATGTAATAATCTTCGATTTTGTTATCTGTAGCTGAGTGTACAAGCTATATCTGTAGATCTGTGTTCGGTACAGCTTATTTGTCTCGGTTCTTATTTTACAGAGTGCTAAGTCAGACGCCTATCGAAAGTGGCTCCCCTCGACCCATATTTTACAGAGTTCTGCCCCTTTACAGATATATTAATTTCTATTTCTGTCCTATATGCCTGAATGTAACCAGCTATATCTGCAGAACCTGTTTTCGGTATAGCTACTATATTTTGGACACTTATTTATATTGTTGTATTCTAAAAGCCAACAAAGGATTACTCGCCTCGGCTTATGGAGTTATGCCCCTTTCTGATGTAATAATCTCCGATTTTGTTATTTGTAGCTGAATGTACAAGTTATTTCTGCAGATCCGTGTTAGGTACAGCTTATTCGTCTCGGTTCTTATTTCACAGAGTGCTAAGTCAGACGCCTATCGAAAGTGGCTTCCCTCGGCCCATATTTTACAGAGTTATGCCCCTTTACAGATATATAATTTTTCTATTTCTGTCCTATATGCCTGAATGTAACTAAGTACCAGTATATCTTGATCATCCCACATAGAACTATCTCTTCCCCAATTCACACTACACATGGGTCTCAATCACTTGGGGAAAGCCGAGGGGTTTTGATTAGATCAATCTCATGTTATTTACAGAAATGTTATGAGAGCAGACAATGTGTGCTTTCATGGGTGAAAATGTGGGGTATGTTTTAAAAGATTTTCCAATACTCGAGCAATGAAGTTGACTAAATTGCAGTTTGAGAGTACAAAATTAACTACCGGTACCCTATTTCTTCTAATTTTTCGAACACCATTTTTAGACTTAGAAGCAGAAATGACATCTTAATGCCAACCGAGGCTAAATACTGTGGCATGGATATGTTATTTATCCCAAGAACGGAAAAGACAGCTAGTGAAATTTGTAGAATATTAGCAGAATTTCTCTCTGCAGATGCCAGAAGTTAACTTTTGCTGTCTGAATAATTAGAAGAAATGGGGTACAGATCAAAATTTTATTCGATGACAGATGTTGATAATTTGAACGAAGAATCTCTATTGTAGTATCTTTTGACGAATCAAATAAAATGGGGGTTTTCATCAAATCTTTTATACAAAGTGCTTTCAGGAACTCTACCCCCATTGTCTGCATCTGTCGGTACATTATTGCTATGGAGTCGATGACGTAAAAAAGGGAGAAAACTCTTCCGAAATGATGTTCTCATGCATGCTTGCCCCGCAAGCCACCTTAAGCAGTTGTTTCATACTTGTAATATGAATGTTACCAAAGTAGCTGTACTTACGGTAAACCCACCAGTGCAAATGAATATTATTCTTAGTTATGAAGTAATATAACTAATATATTAATGGAGAAAATTTGATGCTAGCTAGTTAACCATATAAGTAGGTTTGACATAACAATGGCATGAGGTGGCAGTCACGGGGGGTATTTCATACCCAGTTCTCGCCATGCTTACATGTGAGGAAGCATTTATGAATACTAGTGATAATGTGCATAAAACGTGGTAAAAAAGCTACATGTTATTATGATATATTTAGAAAGGGTCAAAACCTTATTAATTATTTGGGCAAGAATAATTCCTGTATCACACAGGAGGAGACTTTGGGACTGGATTACCTCAGAGATTTTCAACCCAAACCAGGCACCCCAGCTACTGCTTGGCAGTTCAGTACAGGAGTCCATCTTTATTGTGGGAAGATCATAGTAGTATATTTTAAGACCTGCCAGATCAGTATTTCCACACTGACTATGGGTATACATGTACATTTTTATTGGTGTGGTTAATTAGTCAATGTTTCTGATGGATGTATTTCTACTATAACAATTGTAACTATTTCAAAAATTACTTTCCATTTGTGAATACTGTTTTAATGAAAGAGAATAAATAAGCAGACAGTGGGATTCACACAAACTTCCTTCAGGGAGGAGGTGAGTGCATAATATAGAGATGGCTTCAAACTGCTATGTTTCCCACAGATGGTACAATAGTGCTATTAATTTGAAGATGTACTTTTTTTCTAGTCAATCTAACTGTTGTATTGTGTTCACTTTAAAATTGTCTGAAATATATCAGCATTGGCAGTGACACAAGATGGTCAGTCTGCCAGTGAGGCACACAAGCCTGTATTCTATGAATGTCTCTGTGAGAGGTGAGGCTTATTAAGGTATTCTCACAGGAAAACCACTATCGGACAATGAACTATAAAAGTTAAGCTTACCAGTAACATGGTATAAAAGAAATGATGGAAATAACTAGATTTACTTGTGTAATGGCTGTATATAAATTTAGTTTATTTGTACAGCTAGCTGCAAAAGTTCTTATGTGGTCGTGGTCATATTATTAGCCATGAAGATCTCATTGGAACTGGATGAAGGGTGGTTCATTCTTAAAGAGGGACAGTAATTTGATAGAGATGTCGGACACAAATTTTTGTTCAGGCCCGATATTGGATTCACAGCCAGCAACTATTTCAATGATAGTGAACTACATGTACATATTGTTGTCCTTGTACCATGAACTTTCATGGTTTATTTGTCCCTCATATGGTCTTCCTGTTCAGTTGTACAAGTGCTTGAAAATAGAATTACATTTTGATGTACATAAGTTCTTATACAAAGGTTACAGTTTAATATTTAATGTAATCACATCCCAGCATTTGGCGTCATCAGCCTGTGAATTCGGGGTCGTACGGCTATGTTGGTGGATAAGAGAGAAAATGCGAAGGTGAAACTCCTTCAGCTGTTACGTTTGTGAGGCGAAAATTAATTTCTTCAATTCTGCACAGTAAGTTGTTTCTTATAGAAAAAAAATACCTAACTTTTATTTTGTAAACACTAATATGCTGTGGTAATTTTCAGTTCAGAGACTGGGGTTAACCAGCTGACAGTAATTCACATAACTGTTGTAATAGTTACCACTGAACCAACTGCTCCCTCTATCTTTACAATGACGTGAATATGAATAGTGATCTTCATCAATATTCATAGTAGGCCCATTGTAAGTTCAGAAGCTAGGGGGAGCAGTTGTTCCAGTGGTCACAACAGTTAGCAGGCATGTTAGGTGACTTTACCATCAGCTGGATACCCCATTGTTTATACCCTGTGACTGAAAAGGGGTCTAATTATTTTGAGATCAAAGTTCAACATTATGATGACCATCCTTTCGTAATTCTTAACCTCCGGAGGATGATATCTTCAGTTAAGGTGGCTCCCTGGTTACAATAATGAGTGTTATGCGCAACTCTTTGCGCATCACAATTCCCTTCCTTGTAATCATACTCTTGTGAGTGAATGGTTAGAATGAAATACTTTGACAGGCAGCGTTTACATTTCAGCGACTCGTTTTAGTAAGCAATTGATAAATTTTCCGTTGTGACATGACGTTGAAAGGCAAACTCTTTGTTTGTGTGGTATTTGTCGACGTCAGGACGTTGCATTGTTGGCACTTCATGAAAAATGTGTAAAAAGTGTAATTTATCTAAAATACACCTTCAACCAAAATGATATTGCAGTGTAATGTGATGGTGACATTGAAAACTAATATTAGATTTGTTTTGGTTCACGGCATGATACTTTAGATATATTAAATTATACATGCTAAAATGAATACTAAATGCCAAAAACAGAGGAAAGTCCAATTTCAAATGTCAGTTGATACTGATTTACATCATTTTCGATTTGTGAGCATATCAAACTTTGATTATTTCTGCTCGAAACATGGCATGTTGTGCAGAATTTTAAAAAAAATCAATTTTTGGCTTCACAAACAACAGCTAGAGGCGTTTCACCTACTCCTTTCAGTAACAGTTGAAATGGCCAGTGTTTCATTGTCCGATTATATGCACTACTGCAAGGAAAAATAGTTTTTCCCCAGGGTGTATAGGCTTAGGACTAATAATCTCATTCTTACTTGCTGGATAGACAAAGGTGAATTTGTTTCAGGAATATTAAGTCAAACTCTAACTTTAGCTAGTGTATACATAAAACTGTACAAAATTATTCTATGGTTATTCGTCTCTTCAATACATGCAGAATAGTGAAAGAATAGGTCATAAGTCTGGTCTACCCAATGCAAAATGTATATAAAATGTTGTTGCATGATGTATTTTAAATGTTTTTGAGGACACTTTCTCATTGCTTTTAATTTGGCTACTGATTTTATATTGGCCTTGTGTAGCGGTTGTTCAAATACTGTGCAATAACAGAATTTCTGATTCCAAGGGTTAATTATGGAGCAGTGTTGGATAACGCATGGAGATTAAACCTGCTTTGTTATTCCATCGCATTATGACAGTAGACTTGTCCTCACAAGTGTAATTGCTTGTGTATTATGGTAATTCCCCTAATAATTCAAGTGACATTTTCCACCAAGGAATCAGAGGGTGGTACAATTTATTAGAGCAGGAGTTGACAAAATTGTCCAAAATCTTGCAGATAATCTATTATTTCATCGATTTTAGAAATGTTAGAGTGACCGAATTTATTACAACCATCGATTGATTTCTGTCCACATAAATTGGGGATGATTGATTTTCAATAGGGAGATTTAATTATTAGAGGAATTGCCGTACACCTGTTAGTTTGTGCTACCTCAGTTGTTATTGAAGGTCATAATCAGACTTTCGTATTTGTATTTTACAGGCGTGCTGTAAATCTGACTCCTAAAATTCTAAAACTGATTTTCATGAGTGTGATATCGCTGTCCTCCAGGTTATAACATGGGGTGAATTCCATTTGTTGAGTACAGTTTTTCTCACTCCTGAACCAAATTTCATCACACTCCTCAAAAAACGAAAGACTGCATGTTATTATAACCATGATGCCTGTCATATCATGCAAGGAAAAGCCAGAACTAAGTCAGTTTTAGACAACTTGATTTTATCAAACTTTATTCCAGAATAAACAAATGAGTCAATATTAAGATAAAAAGCGAAAAGTCGGGTACAAGTTTAACAATCTTTGATCATAATAAATAATGATAAACCAGCTCCCATTTCTTGGTCACCCTTGTAGTTTGATACTACAATGTATATTCATGGGGATATTTTCTTTTGTTGACTCTCACAGCACCGTTCAGAGAACACGTGAAGTGAACATCAGCTGAATCGTTTCCTGTGTGGGAAATGGGCTGCATGTAGCAATATGCCAATGACAGCGCATACAAAATACCAAAGCATTTGGAAGAGGAGATGGGAAAAGAAATTAATGGTTGTGATGGAGAAGTTTTACTTGTAGTTTATAATGAATTGTAAATAGTGGTGGCCCATCAAAAATTCTGCAACAGGACTATGGGATGCATACAGATATCTCAGCGGTTGGGGGGTCAAAGGTTACATAGTTTTCAATGGTCCCATATCTGGTTCACTGTAAAACGTGTACTCATTACATATACATGCATTATCTTGCTCACAAAGTTGTGGCAGTTGTACTCAAGCCTCCTCAGCTTCGTTATTTAATAAATAAAAAGTTTATAAAAAACGAGGTTCTTGTTTGCTCATTTGTAAGCTCATAAATATATCCAATTTTCTATTTAAATTTACTTTTCTATCCATCAAATGACATCTGTGAATGATATGCAACAAGATCAGTCATGATTTTCATGAAATATTATATAGTTCTTCATAGACTGGATGATCAATTCTCAACTTTCAGCATGTTGATAATTATACAAACAGGGGTAAGCCATCTTAGTTTGATCAATTAGCTGCTTATTTGACTGGGTTTAAATAGGCAAGGTGAACATTTTGGCTGTAAAAGTAAACTTTTATATACAATGTCTCGCAAAACAAAGACTTGTATATAAAAGTTTACTATAATGAAATTATAGCATGTCACATGCTATAATTTCATTGCATGATCGACAAAAAGCCTACTCGGTTGAACTTCTGAACTTCTGATCAACAAATGATTTCAGCAAGGGAGCCAAACATGCCACATGGACCAACAGAAACCCAAACTTAATTATTATTTTATTTTGACTACTTTTCACCAATGTGTCCGCTTGTGAATTTTGAGAGAATAACTTCTGTTTTAGAGCATCTTAACTGAAGAGCCAGGCTGCAGCTTAAGCACAGCCAAAGCATTATTTCCCGAATACATGTATCTTCAGTCAGTCATACATCCAGGAGACACAATTTTGAAGGTTACAATTCCAAATTTACAGGTCCCCAAGCAGCTGTACGTCACATCTGGTTTTGGGCATCAAGGCTATATTTCCACACTCCACTGTGCCTCTTGAACCTGTGGTACTCCCCAGTACTGCTACTTCACTCAGGAAGTTCGTTGTTGTGGGCCCATCCTGCCTCAACCAGGAAAGGATAGATCTGTGGATAGATATCCTGTTCCAGTGTAGGACAGGGTAACCAGGAGAGGAGAGATCTGTGGATAGATATCCTGTTCCAGTGTAGGACGGGGTACTGCACCAGCCAGTTAACATCTTCACCAACAATCATGTACCCAGGCAGAGTAGGGTTCCCAGATCTCGGTCACTGTCCACTCTCCAGGGCTTGACTCTTTAGTTGAGCCTGGGCAATGGCATGTAGAGCCTGTTGTATTTGCTTCAATAATTCTTCTCCCTTCTCCACCACACTCTCCAACTTCTTGGCAGCTTCTTGATTCTCCTTCTCCAGTGTTCGTAAACTTGCTAGCTAGGAATAAGACACAAAAGACAAGAATCTTACTTTAGGTCTCTCGACTGATACATGTACATATGATCTATGATTATTTCACTCCTTTTTGGGTTACCTTGACTCTAGTCAGCAATATGTTAAATGATTCTTATGAAGAGGGAGAGCGAGAGAGCCAGGACCAATTGAATACGAGAGAATTAAATTTAATGTTGTGTTCAGCAATCCAAATGACAATCATTACTGGACATATATCACCTGACAACATGATAATCTCTACTAAACAACTGCCACTAGACCATTGATTTGTACGTGTATACATACTTTACAGGCTCACCGTGAAAATATACAAGAAAATATAGGAGACATGGGAATTTCTTATTGAAATATAGGAGTGTAAGACAGGTCAGTACTACTACTACATCATAGGTTCCAAACTTGATAGTTTTCTGGTGTTCAATCAAATTATTTCCACTGAATACGGTTATAGTGGTAGTGATTGAGAAGACCCCTTTTGCTGCTGCATCCAAAAAAAAGAGTTTCAAATGTCATATTTGCCGAGCAAAGAGTCAAAAAGTATTTTCTGAAATGTATTTCCTTAATGCCAATTTGACTCATTTCAGAGCATTCGTGAAAGTTTTCATGAGAAAAAAATCAAAATATAGGAAATATAAGAGGTTTTGAGTAAACTAAAGGAAAATACAGGAATGACTCACTAGAAAATATAGGAAAAATAGGAGGCACCTGAAGGCCTGACTTTATGAGGAGTCCTGGAGTTAACCAGTTCAAATGTTTGTGAAATGAAAGGATCGCGAGATGATAGCAAAAGTAACTGGTATTTTTTTTTTTGATTCTCCATTGTTATTCACTTTTATCAGGAAAACCATTTAACCAGTATCCAAAATAACCATTTGCACAAGTTGTAGCTCAGTAAAAAGGCGATCATTGACATGTCATTGCGTTCTGAACGTCATGGTTTCGTAATGTCATAATGCAACGTTACAATCGCACTGGCGCATTATGTGACATCAACCTAACTCTTTCCTAAAACAACATTTAAAATTCATGAATTAAACGTCTTCCTGCGTTATTAAATCAAAAAGTATTGCGGGACACCCCAATTTTTATTTGAAATTTTGAATCTAGACTCAATTTGGAACACATATACCGAGTATGGAGAAAATAACATGGATTTTACGCATTCAAATAGCAATTTACGTCACCATTCATGGTAATTATAGCATCGCATCATTCTTAAAACATTACGGGAGATCCAGTTTCATCTCCATGCTTCAGAAGTAGTCCAGATCACAGAAAACGAGATGGTCACAGTCTTTATGAACATGAAATACTGCTGAAGCCATAAGAAATCCATAGGAACTGATGCATCAGAATGTACTTGTAGAAGGAAGGTTTGTTCTGATTAAACTCAAGATCTTGCATGTGTACATTACACCAATAAAGTGTAGTTCAGAAACATTGTTTTGTGTTGATAGTACATTCAAGACAAAAATCCCACATCAGTGTACCAGTACTGATACAGTAATAATGAATTACAGCTCAATTATAATAATCAGCCTTTCCCAGAATCAACATTATAAATATATACCAGCAGTCCATTCATTTCAATTGATATTTGGGCTTCCGATATGTATTTGCTAAAGTGAATGATGTCCAAACAACTCTAACAGCTGACATGTCACTGTTCTGATATGATACTCGCAGAAAAAGTGATTTCAGGATTTTTTCAGCTGGACCGATATTTTCAAAGCAAATAATTCACTTCTCTGTAAATTGTATTCGAAGAAAGTATTTGACCAATTGGTAAATGGTACAAATAATTAATTTGAAGATGATATGAATATCATACCAGCCCGAGTAGCGAATCCGAAATATTGGTAGTCGACCCAAATGAACTTTGGATCTTAATACTGAGAGTGCTGGTGGATCTACAACTTCAAAATGGATACCAACACAATGAGATAATTTATTCCTACGAAGTAGGCTACCATCTGCAAATTGTCCGGTAGTCAGCGAGTTCATCCGAATCCTTTCATCGGCAAAATAAGGAGAACCATTGACATTAGAACCTTGATTTTTGCATGAAGGTGCATTAGGGGACTGTTACCAGCAAGTTCTGAGCTGACCTAATTTTGATGAAAATTTCTAGTGATTTTCAATGAAAATCCCTGGTTATTCTGACTTGGGCTGTGCCCATCTTAATCAAGGGCGTAGACAAGTTGTCAGATTTGGGGGGGGGGGCTTGAGAGGGGGAGAGTCTGAGAGGGGGGTATCCCCCCTCGCAGCTTAAGATTTTTTTTTGAAACTTGATGGTAAATTGGCACTCTCTGGGAGCATCTGAGTAGTATAACGTTGTAACAACTGAACTTTTCTCAACATTTTCTCAAAATGTCTCATAACAAAGACGATCACTGCAATGATATACAAGCTGAAGTGATCATTCAGTCTCAGGTTTGCACTATAATTCAAGTTAATCCTTAGACAATACTATCGTGCCCCGATAGCAGCGCGTGTCTGAGCACGTTTCGTCTCGGACGTTTCTGACGATATTTCTGGGACAATTTATCCGACAACATTGAAACTTCACACAGTAGATAAAAAAAAATACTAAATTTATTCCCCTCCAGCAGTTCTCAATAAATCGCGAAAACAAAAATTAGATGGGAAATTTGTGAGATATTTTTGACTTTTTACGTCAAGCTCGCATGTTTTAACAATGGCAGATCAAAGTTATCGTGGCCCCAAAATAACATGGTAGGTATCGGTGACTTTGGTCAGTTCTCAACAAATTTTAATGAAAGACAGAAATACAGTTCGGGCTTTTTAGTTTATATACTGTGTGAAGTTTCAATGTTGTACGATAAATTTTCTCCGAAATATCACCAAAAACGTCTGGGATTTATTATCTGGGAAAGACAGTAGGTTTATTTCTAGGGTTTCTTTATGTAAAGTAGTTGAGAGTTTGTATATCTCTTGTTTGTGAATAAAGAAGTACTGGGATCTCAATTGAAAAACAAAATAAGTTTATAGTGAAAAAGTTACGAAAACTTCTCCTCATCGGAAGTTTTGATGTTTTTCGTCCAAATAGGCGGCATTTGATTGGATTTGGAGCACACTATTCCATTCTCGATTGGAGCCCGAAATCGTCAATCTATGGCTTTGATCACTGATCAATTGAAATCTTATTTTAGGCCTAATGGTATGCACTGGCGGTGATAAGTTTACTTCTCCTGTAATAATTGAATAAGATACGTGATCTTATATGCTATGTTAGGTTTCTTTTTCTTTCTTTCTTTCCTTTTTTCGTTTGTTTTGTTTTGTTCTTTTTTTTTTTTTTGCCGGCTGTCAAAATTTGGGGGGGCTCAAGCCCCCCCAAGCCCCCCGTTGCCTACGCCCTTGTTAATATAGGCAGGATTTCAACTTGGGCTGTGCCCATCTTAATATAGGCAGGATTTCAACTTGGGGCGGGGAGATTTTCAAGTGTTCGGTGCCCGTCGGAGGTCTTATGCATACCCTACTTCGTAGGTCCTGTGACATTAGTCACAATGCCATGTTCACATACTTCAAAACAAAATTGCTGAATAAAAATGACCAAAAAAATAGAGATTCAATGAAGATGGTTACAGGTATTGGGACTTTAGAAATATGTATGAAATCGATGTAACATACAGTATTCGAAACCACTGGGATTAAACATTAGATAATATCTCCATCTGATAATCCACTGACTTGTTCTTACTACAATTATTGTGATTAAATGTTTGATTCAGATTTTAACCATAGACAGAATTTGGAATTCTTCATTAAATCGCTTCCTCATAGTGTGTGTTAAAACCTTCAATGCATTAGGGGAGATAATCTGGTGTCAGTAATAGGGGAGGTAATCTGGTGTCAGTAGAATCCCATGATGCAGTGGTTACTGAAACATACAAAAAACTCCATGCTCATCCATTGAAATACCATATATTTAATATATTATATAAATGGTGTATCCATTTAAATCCAATTAACACCATTTTATCAATAAATGGTGTATCTATTTAATTCCATCAATAAATGGTGCATCCACTCATATTCCATTTTACTTGGCATAAAAAATGGTTTATCTCAACATATTTCGGCCTATTTCAATGGTATTCCAATGAAGAACCAATGATTTTCACTTATTTTAAACATATCTCCCAGCTGCATCACGTCTTTCTGATAAATGAAATTTCAATGGAAAAACAATGGTTTCAAAATAAATGCAAAACAAATGGGAAATAAAAAGATTTGTTTTTGCTAATATGAATTATTACCTGCAGTTTTTCTGAAGATTCTTCACTCGGAAGAGAGTCAATAAGTATATCAACATCCTTTGCACATCTGGCTATCAGCTTGGCAAACAATGCAGCATAATCTGTTGTAAAAGTACATGAAACAAAGCATGTAGATGAACAGGGCAGGTCGTGAAAAAAAAAAAAAAAATCAGGGGAGGCCACTCCCATCATTCAAGTTGAATGACTAGAGCACAAAAGCATCTGACGATACACAAAGGGGAAAATAATTAATTTCACAATATTTACCTCCCAATGAAAGCATTCATTATGTTTTAATGGGCTAATATGTGGGTCACCAAGACTGATTGTCTCCTTTGTATATCCATACAGTAGACAGATATGATCGTATCGGCCTGCATTTGTTTCTCTGTCACTACAGATTAAATTAAATTCAAATTCTATTGGCTGATAACTGATTATCACAGATCAGGTCGCCTTTCATTAGGCCATGGCCATTCATTTTTCAAGTCTGCGGGTGTTTATTCAGACCCGGCGATTATACATTCCTCAATGCAGAGAATGAGTCTTGAACCGACGATGCAGTCCAATGGGTCAATCATATTCCCTGAATCAAGATCTATAAGCATATGAGCATATAAGCTTATGTGATACTTTCAGTTGTTCAGACAGCAGTGACCTTGTCCAATGACCTTTGACCCACAAATAAATTACCTCTATATCTCTGTATACTTAAGAGTTCAGTACCAATTCATAACCTGGAGATATTGCACAAATGGCAAAAGTTACAAGTCAGATTTATGGACAGACAAACATCACAATCATTACATTTCTTCCTAATTAAGAATTTGAGGTATATATTCAAATATTGATCACAATCCACAACCTCAACTTATTCTCAGAGTTAATATTTTATACCACAGACATAATACAATTTTGGGTCAGTTTTTGCCCTTACCTCCAACATGTTGGGGAAATGAGCGTTTTCAGTTTTGGAGGTAAAAAAAGTAATTTTTCTTTGTTAACTTTCAAAATAATGGCACATTAATTCATATACACTTATATTTGCCACATACAAAAGATACATGACAAGATTTATAGTTTCGGTGTTTGCACATGACTGGTCATTTAAGAGAAAAAAAAATCTATTGAAGTAATAGGCAGAATTTCTTTAAAACATCTATATAAAATATATGAATTTATGCACCAATGATAAATTACTGCCAAAGAGTCACAGTTAGTTACAGAAACATAAACAATGGAGAAAAATTGGGGAATTCACGGAGAGCGAGAGTGATCACTCGTCTTCAAAACAGAGATTGGTGCAGACTTAGAAAACGTTAGATATGTTTGGGTTCAAGGTGTCATATTTTAGATATATTAAAATATCCATGATAAAATGTACATGAAAAAGACAAAAACAGAAGAAGCCCAATTCCAAACTTGACTCAGTCGATGCTGTTTTGTGTCATTTTCGACTCTGAGCCTCAACAAAATAAAACTTTGGTATTTTGTCTACAGGTGCGATATGAAGCTTTTTATGCAGACTGAAGCAATATTAATTTTGGCTTTACTAACACCTTAGAGGATTCGCTAAATGTCATCATAACTATAGTCCATTCTCTGTACTTCCAAAATTATTCAACAAAAATGACCTTTTTAACCTCCCAACTGGAGAGCCCTCATTCCCCAATCTGTCCAAATGAATGAAGGTATTTCTTGCCCTCAAGTTATACTTGAAGTTTGGTACCAATCCATAACCACCTGGAACTGGAGACACTGCAGATAACACCAGTTATACCAGTCATACACACAGGCAGATATTGATATCAATAGGCTTGTCACATGGACACGTAACGATGGCCTTGTCATTTAAAGAGCTCATGAGAGTGATCCCACTCCCTGACCTGCAAGACTAAAATAGATTGACACAGTATGTTGAATTATCTCCCTCAAATGATTATTCCTCCTAGTTTCTTATTACCTTCTTGTGGCATGGCTGGTGATTTGAGTCCCGACTTCTCAAAGCCTGGAAAAGAGCTAGGTGGGGCTGCCTGTTGTAAGACTCCAGTACTGTTACAAAAATGGTCTGCCATCTGATATTAAAGATAAAGAATATGCATGCATTTGAAGCAATGGACAGATTGAAACAGGCAATCAGAGAATGAAGCATCTAGACCGTTCTTTGAATTGAATTCTCTGGGCACAATGGCGTACATACATTTGAAACAGGCTCGCAGTTGCTTTACATAGATGTAGAATCTTGTGAGCTTTCATAATCAGATGAACATCATTTGTCCGCCTGGGCTGCAACAGTCCCTCTAAGACGTTGCTGTGGGAAGAATTAAGGGCGTACTTTGCCAAAGTAAACATCGCTGTGGCACAACTTACAGAAAATGTATCAATGTGCACTGGCTACCAGGTTGAGATCGTAACTGATGCAGTCCAGTTTCCATGTATCAACAGTTCAACGTTTTGATCCCATGACGTGTAGAGAATTAATAGAAAGAGTGTCTGCATGATTCTCAATTTCTGTCCATGCAAACTTGGCCAAAACGAAAATGGTTGGTCACAGCATGCAGCAGATGAAAACAACTTGGACTGTGCAGCTGCCACCTGTGAATGTACCCGGTAAATTACTTAGGTAGATTGCAAGATATCAAGGCGTAAAGACATTCTTTCAAAAGTTTTTACGGTTTGAACCTCAAGGGTACTATGTGACTAAGTTGTGTACACCCAGTTGTTTTATCTATATTGCCATTCGGGGAGCAGGAGTTACAAATCTTGTTCCGCTCTGGCTGGACATGTTCCGGTTATGGGTTATGAAGACCCCAATATTCAACACTCTTCCAGTCGCGTCCTTTCCCGTGAAGTCGGTGTTCGTTACTATTTTCATGTGTTTGCATACTGCATGGAATATATTTACATTTCTCTCGTCTTGTGAACTTGACAGGATCCTGTCCATTGCCATGTATTATGGGGAACCTTGCTTCCCGAATCAGTTGTCAAAACCCGTGGCCAGTAAACTTCCAGTCGGACCAGTTTACTTGGCCAAGCAGTGGTCCGACTGGCAAGTGCAGATTTCGAACCTGTCGGCAACAAAAAATACTCATTTTTGAACGTTTCATTCTGCGTGTAGGCTATACCATCTTCTCTAGCCAAGTCGACGTACATCACGTTGCTCTGTACACAGCGTAGGGGGCTTTGCGATGTAGTTGACTTGGCTGGTGAAGATGAGGCTATACAAGTTCTAATGCAATCGATAAAATACTTGCGAACAAAGCTGTGGTTTCGTCGTCTACGGCGCAAATTCGAAATGGTTTTAGCGATTACTAACTTTTAGCACATGTTTAAAGCCGCCCAATGTAATCCATCAAAAGAAAAATGTTAATTATCATCATATAGCTGCGATATATTTTTTTTAGCCCACCATCATCAGATGGTGGGCTGTTCAAATCGCGGTTCAATCGTGGTCCGTCGTCCGTAAACAATGCTTGTTATCGCGATTTCTCAGGAACTACTGCATGGATCTTTCCCAAATTCGGTACACAGGTTCCCCTTGGGGTCTAGTTGTGCAAGATACCTTTTCTGGTCCGATTCGAAAATCCAATATGGCCACCAGGCAGCCATCTTGGATTTTACCATGAAACCTTGTTATCGCGATTTCTCAGGAACTACCGCATGGATCTTTCTCAAATTTGGTACACAGGTTCCCCTTAGGGTCTAGTTGTGCAAGACACCTTTTTCGGTCCGAATCAAAAATCCAATATTAGATTTCCCCATGAAACTTTGTTATCGTGGTTTCTCAGGAAATACTGCATGGATCTTTGTCAAATTTGGTACACAGGTTCCCCTTGTGGTCCAATTGTGCAAGATACCTTTTCTGGTCCGATTCGAAAATCCAATTTGGCCACCAGGCAGCCATCTTCAATTTCCCCATGGAACCTTGTTATCGCTATTTCTTAGGAACTACTTCATGGATCTTTCTCAAATTTGGTACACAGGTTCCCCTTGGGGTCTAGTTGTGCAAGATACCTTTTCTGGTCCGATTCGAAAATCCAATATGACCACAAGGCGGCCATCTCGGATTTCCCCATAAAACCTTGTTATCGCGATTTCTCAGGAACTACTTCATGGATCTTTCTCAAATTTGGTACACAGGTTCCCCTTGGGGTCTAGTTGTGCAAGATACCTTTTCTGGTCCGATTCGAAAATCCATCTTGGATTTCCCCATGAAACCTTGTTATCGCGATTTCTCAGGAACTACTGCATGGATCTTTCCCAAATTCGGTACACAGGTTTCCCTGGGGTCTAGTTGTGCAAGATACCTTTTCTGGTCCGATTCGAAAATCCAATATGGCCACAAGACGGCCATCTTGGATTTCCCCATGAAACCTTGTTATCGCGATTTCTCAGGAACTACTGCATGGATCTTTCCCAAATTCGGTACACAGGTTTCCCTTGGGGTCTAGTTGTGTAAGATACCTTTTCTGGTCCGATTCGAAAATCCAATATGGCCACAAGGCGGCCATCTTGGATTTCCCCATGAAACCTTGTTATCGCGATTTCTCAGGAACTACTTCATGGATCTTTCTCAAATTTTGTATACAGGTTCCCCTTGGGGTCTAGTTGTGCAAGATACCTTTTCTGGTCAGATTCGAAAATCCAATATGGCCACAAGGCGGCCATCTTGGATTTCCCCATAAAACCTTGGGTGGCCCTCCGCAGTTTCGTAGTAATGGCCCCTCTCTAATTTCATAATACGATAGACTGCCCTTGTTCTGCTACATCATAATTCTTCTTGTCTCCTTAATAGCTTATATCTATAATGCCATCCTATTCAGCATTATCAACGCTGCAAACGAGTACGTACAAATCGAGGGCTGGCTTCGTCTACACGCTGGTCGGGATCATGGAGTAAAGTTTGTCCTGCCTCAGTTATGCCCCTTGGGTGTGCCTAAAAATCGGGACTCATTTACGGGAAGAAAATCTGACAAAAAGCGGTTAGGTTGACACCCCCTTTTTTTGCCTTTTTAAGTTGAGACCGGACCAGGGAACGTGAGTAAGAAGTTTAATTGAAATCGCTCTTACAGATTTTTCTGGAAATTGAGCCGAATTTGACCATTTTTCGACATTTTTAAGGGGTTTTCTAGGAAAATGAAGCAAGCATGGAGGAGAATGTTCGAGTTAAATTTTTCTATAACATAGCAGTGTTATATCTTAAAATAATAGTTTCATCATGCTCTTTCAGAAAATATATACATATAAGTGATTTGGGTTGAAGGTTTTACGACAACTGGTGGCCGAAAAACGGACCCATAGTCTATTCCATGCCGAATGGAAGAATCTCCGGAGTGCACCCTTTAAGGCATAATAGTGGAGTCTATGCATTATCTCAATGTAGACTCCGTTACGGAGCGGAGATGTATCATTACGCCAGATTGTTTAATTTTGACTGCCTAGTTACACCTGAAGCGCTATTTTCGGAAGCAGGTGGAAAGAAGACCAGGAGTTCGATTAAAATAATCCACAGTGTGTCCATTAGTATACAATTGAGGTTACTGCATACTGTATTCCATACAGGAGTTATCTCCCCCTGGACTGAGATTTCGGTGGATATTGTGACAAATGCTTATTTAGTGAAATTATTTGTCATGATGTATTTAGAAATGAAGCGAAGATAACACAAGTCATATTTTGCTTTGTACTTACATGAATATCTTTATTGTTCACTCTGTACAGAAATACATAGCTTTGATGAATTGTTCTTCTTTGGATCTCACTGCAATATCGCGGGCAGTGTGTTGCTATTTTTAGCTCAGCATGGTAAATCCTATAGTTCACGTGGCGGTTCAAACTGTAGTATTTCTGGATTCCAAATGCCCCCGACGAGCTAGATTGTGTGCTAACGGTTACATTATTCTTCATGGTTATTGATTTATGAACTCGCTAACGATAATTCATGTTGGTATTGGATAAACTCCTAGCGATGTCACTTGTATTTTGATGTCACGATCTTCGTGGGCAGCCATCTTGCTTGTTGTCGTAATTATACTCTCGCGAATACTGTCATGTTTCTCTTCTGTTGATTGGCATACGAACACTGTTGTTTGCTTGTGTATTCATGATCTAGAATTATTAACTAATTGCTAGATAACTCATAAAGGTGGTTTCTGTATCGAAACATTTGTTTATACGCAATTGTTGTCAGTCAAAACTTTGGTTTGAAGAGTACTTGAATATCACGTGACCACAGCGGCGGGAAAGGTATAAATTGCGCAGTTCTCGCATTTCACTTCACTTTGCCGTGGGCGAGAGCCCAAAGATGTCCTGCTTTTAGAAGCCCCCAAGAGCAAATAGAAGAACCAGTAGATGTACTAATAGATGTCATAAGACGATAAGAAGTGCCAGCCTTTCTTTAGATGTAATCAGACGTCCACTGTTACACTTCAGGTATGATGCAAGCTTGGTAAAACAAGCAAAACTCAAACGTCCCCGCACTCACAAATAGAGATGTATATTTCCATTTCGTGATTTAGACGAGTTGACACAGATGCAGCGATAATCAGAAGTATATCCCTTCCTGAAGTCTTGAATAAATAAACGTCCTTAAACTGTGATGAGTTGATAGAATTCCTATTCTATCGTACTGTAGATGATTCTGACAAATAACCTCACCCAATCATTTCAGTTCAGTGTTCCACTCGGATTGACTGACGATGTTGTTTTTGTCAGCGAGGTAGACAATCAGAGATGCCCGCTGGTCACGTACAACATGCAGCAAACGGCAACAATGTTACAATGCGCTCGCATTCCACAGCTATAGTCCGTTTCAATCGTGCGGTCCGATGCTGTTGTGGTCACGTTCATTTTCATAACAGAAGCTACATATATGCCATGATAGATGAAACTGATATGATAATTTACGACAGTCAAAAGACTATTTGTATGCTGGTAAGTGGCATTTATTGGTTATACGTTGAAGAGGAATTTGCCCTGTAAATATACGGAATAAAAGTGTGTCATTTTCCTTTTAATACTGGAGTTAACTTCTTCTTTTATATGTGGGTGGATTGGATCACCATTAACATTGGTGTATTGGTAAAATCAGACTTTAACAACATCCCAACCGGGATAATGAGTACAAGACAACAAGGTCGTTATTGAGAACGTTATATTTACTGCTGAAACATCTCACCGATATCCTTGTAGGTGTTATAAAATATTAGCAACATCTTGGGATACCTTTTCTATATACGAGTTCAGATATCTCTCTATATCTGTGGTGTCAGAAATCCAGACTTATTATCAAAGTATCTTACTGGGAAGATACTGAGCTATCCGAGAAGTACATAACTTGCTGCTATCCTGACCGGTGTATATTCTGTGGATCATTATAGTGTATTTTAACTACATTATACTGTAATCAGAGTCGATACCCGTAACAATATTATGGCAGAACGAGGTCCTATCAGAATGATATAAATTTGCCAGTGTAAATTTTCTTTACAAGAGAACCCATTTACAGTCCATAAAGATGGAATGGATGTATATTATTATGGTTTTACAAATTATTTCTCAAGTTTCTGAAGTATTTCCCATGTTTCTAAGAGAAAATTGAGTGCAAAATTACCAATAATTTGACTTGGTTACATCCTTATTTGCATTTTCCCGCGTTTCTGCTATCATTGGAAAGCGGAAAAGTAACCACGGCCTTCATATTGCCGAATGGATGACCATTATTAAGAAGAAATAGGTTAATTTTGAGTTTTGTTCTCGAAAATCCTGCTAGAATTGTCAAAATTGATCAAAACAAAGATGGGGTAGGGGGAAAGTTATCGGTCGGATTTCCCAAAATAATATGTATAACTGGCAAGTGTTGTATACCGCCATACTCGCAAACACTCTGAGATTACGATACATGTGAATAATTAATTTCATAAAAAACATCCTGCCCCTTAAGGTGGCCCTCCACAGTTTCGTAGTAATGGCCCCTCTCTAATTTCATAATACGATAGACTGCCCTTGTTCTGCTACATCATAATTCTTCTTGTCTTCTTAATAGCTTATATCTATAATGCCATCCTATTCAGCATTATCAACGCTGCAAACGAGTACGTACAAATCGAGTGCTGGCTTCGTCTACACGCTGATCGGGATCATGGAGTAAAGTTTGTCCTGCCTCAGTTATGCCCCTTGGGTGTGCCTAAAAATCGGGACTCATTTACGGGAAGAAAATCTGACAAAAAACGGTTAGGTTGACACCCCCTTTTTTTTTTGCCTTTTTAAGTTGAGACCGGACCAGGGAACGTGAGTAAGAAGTTTAATTGAAATCGCTCTTACAGATTTTTCTGGAAATTGAGCCGAATTTGACCATTTTTCGACATTTTTAAGGGGTTTTCTAGGAAAAATGAAGCAAGCATGGAGGAGAATGTTCGAGTTAAATTTTTCTATAACATAGCAGTGTTATATCTTAAAATAATAGTTTCATCATGCTCTTTCAGAAAATATATACATATAAGTGATTTGGGTTGAAGGTTTTGCGACAACTGGTGGCCGAAAAACGGACCCATAGTCTATTCCATGCCGAATAAAAGAATCTCCGGAGTGCACCCTTGTTATCGCGATTTCTCAGGAACTACTTCATGGATCTTTCTCAAATTTGGTACACAGGTTCCCCTTGGGGTCTAGTTGTGCAAGATACCTTTTCTGGTTCGGTCCGAATCGAAAATCCAATATGGCCACCAGGTGGCCATATTAGATTTCCCCATGAAACTTTGTTATCGTGGTTTCTCAAGAAATACTGCATGTATCTTTCTCAAATTTGGTACACAGGTTCCCCTTAGGGTCTAGTTGTGCAAGACACCTTTTCTGGTCCGATTCCAAAATCCAATATGTCCATCAGGCAGCCATCTTGGATTTTTCCATGAAACTTTGTTATTGCGATTTCTCAGGAACCACTGAATGGATCTTTGTCAAATTTGGAACACAGGTTCCCCTTGTGGTCCAGTTGTGCAAGATACCTTTTTTTGGTCCGATTCGACAATCCAATATGGCCGCCAGGTGACCATCTTGAATTGTCCCTTGAAACATTGTTATCATCAATTCTCAGGAACTACTTCATGGATTCTTTCTGAAATTTGGTACACAGGTCCCACATGGGGCCTAGTTGTGCAAGATGCCTTTTTTGGTCCGATTCAAAATCCAAGTTACGCTTAATATTATTACAGTATTCCCGAGTTGTGACGTTGCATCACACGAGTCGGCGGATCAAACAGTGGGACATATTCTATATAGTGACTATAGAGAATATTCATACCTTCACCTTCCATATCAAGGAGTTAAATAATTCGGAATTAAAATGTATTTCTTCAAATTTTAAATCAGTTTTCTTAGTCCAGTGAACTGTTTCGTCTGCCGACGGGTCGGCTACATGAAGGGACGTCACTCTTGTGACACAACGCTACAACTCGACAACATTAGATTACTGCGTGTTTCGATCCAAAGGAGATAATCAGGATTCAGACACTTATGAAGTTTCAACATTACTGCGCGGATCCCTTCAGTATTAAGTATTGTACCATGTTACTATTTTCGAGCATGGTATCTTAAAAGAGATATCTCAAACTAGCCCAGTAAACAGAACAGAATTAGCATTCGTTCCTAATTATAAAATCTTAAGTATGTTTCATAGCTCATGCCAAAGGGTCAAAGACATTTGTCTTCGCTTCCAGTACCCGATGACACGTGCAAAAAAAAATACTACAAAACGAAGACGAATGATCCTCCGGACATCACTTTCAGACTAACTTTGCTCTTTTCTCTTGTACTATTACAACTGACATAAGTACAGTTTCTAGAAATCTTGAAACTCCTTAAACTTAGAAAGATGATATCTTGGTGTTTTCCAGTGTCCTTTTTTCGATCTTTTTCACTCAGGTTCGAAATTCTGTAAACAAATTATAAATCAATCATTTGTTCTTCGTAACAATGGACAAAAAGATCCTCTTGTCATTAGCTTACAATTATCGGACAATGGTGGGCGCCAAGATCCTTCAGGATCTCTCGTTTTTCAATTCAATTCTTTTACTGCTCGACTCTGTCACATATAGAGTATGGCAAATGACATAATAATAACAACAAATAATATAAAAGACAATATAAAAGATATAAGAGTGGAATGATTTTTTTATCGATTGGTTTAGGCGGACACTGTGGAGGGAGACAACTCGCTGTTGTTTGACAGGAGATTGGTCGCCATTTCTGTTGAACTGTCAACATGTGGCGGTTCATCGATGCTGTTGAGCTGCCCCCCCCCCCCAAAAAAGCCAAACTAACTGATGGGGAAAAATTACTTCGCAATCGCGAGTATGATCAAGAGTGAAGACAGCGCACGTTTCGCAAGTTCCAAAATTCGTGGACGGTCGGGCGGACATGGTTAACATACGATGACAGCAGCAAGTTGATGAAGTCTGATTGGTGTCCACAGATTCTGAACGGAAATCAGCAAACATCTTATATAAAACTTCATTAAATTTTGGAGGACCAGTTAACTTTGAGGAGGACCAGTTATGACTGAACCCATTGTCCAGCAGCACTTGGCAGTTACTTTCGACCACTGCGAATGGTCTAGCTACCACCAAAGGACGTCCGTGCTAACAGTATATTCCTAGCGTTCAAAGCCAGGGTTAGATCTAGGGTCTCACAGCGTCCGTAAAACGGACACAGGTACAAAATCAAATGAATTAAAAATGAATATGTTTTTGCAAAATATCAAATGATTTTTTTCAAAAATCAAATGATGATTTTTTACGATGTTTGAAAGCCGTAAACCTGGACGAGTGTGTGTCAACTCGCGTTAGACAACTTATGGCAAGGGAGACAACTATGCATCTATCCGTTGATAAGCTTGGCCACTGGGGGCGCGATAGTTTTCGTTCTCCAGGCAGAGGTCTATACTATGAATGAAGTCGGAAATATGTACGTCTGCGAGTGTCTGGAGAGCTAGGCAGCCAACCTGTAACCATTTCGGTCATCTATAATACGCGGTAAGACTCTTCTTATGGATGGCGAAGTGTACGCAAATGCTAGGCAGCGTGTGCGTTCTCGCGTTGTCCGTCATGGTGGGACAGAAAGGTCGGTCTGGGGGAAAATACGAAGGGTAGCGGCCGCACAAGAGGATGCGGTGTGTTGGCTGGACATTTGAAAAAACTAACTAAAGGAAGATGAATGGTCTGACTGCCACAAAGTCGACGTTCTCTTTGCTCGATGCTGTGCTGCCGGTATTGAAAACACAGGTCAAGCAGATGTTGAACACGACATGGAAAATGATGCAGGCATCGAAGCTGGGACAAATTATGTTCAACCCGTTGAGGCAGTCGAGGTGGGAAGAGAATCAGCTTCGAATGATATACAGCATGGTATAAAAATACTGTACAGAGGAATCTATTCAATAGAAATTTTGAAAGCAGCAGCTGTAAATAATTTTAAAAGCAGATGATCAGATTAAACAAGAAGTAAAATGTGCATGATATGCTTGTCTGATCGACAAGACATGCATCAAGGGTCCCAGAGTTTCTCGGCGCCTAGACGGCCCCTGAGCCCTAGTCTAATCAGCAAAAAGGTTAGTTGTTATTAGTTTAGTCAAAGTTGACATCATGGTATAGTATCAATCTGACAGCACGTGGAAGTAAATGATCTGGAAATTCATGCAGCAAGTCCCTGCTCAACTTTGTCATTTTGAAACACAAGCAAGATCAGCCTGAATGTGGTGAAAATTTGGAAAAAAAAGAAGTAAATTGTTCATTATCTACAGGTATCTGACAAGACATTTAAATAGCCAGAAATGGGCTCGAATGCTCCTGAGAGCATCTAAGACCCCTGAGCTTCCAGGGGCCTAGGCGCCCCTGGACCCCGGTCTGTAAGCTACGCCTCGCTGCGCTCGGCATTATTTTTTTCAAATAAGGACACTACTTCAAATTCCTGGATATAACCCTGAAAGCTAGGCACAAGAAGTGTGAAATGTGGAGGAGATATAAGAAAAACAAGACTCAACATAATTATGATCTGTACAAGAGAGCACTGAATCAAGCAACCAGGGAGGTGAAACGATCAAAGCGGAAATTTGAGAAGAAGTTGGCAGGGAACATTCGCCAAGATTCAAAATCATTTTATTCGTACATTCGATCCAAATGTAAAACTAAGGACAAAGTTGGACCATCAATTGGAGGATAGTGAGGGAAATCTTGTTACTAATGACTTACAACAAGCCAACATGCTAAATGACTTTTTTTCATCAGTGTTCACCGAGGAATCAACAGATTACTTGCCCGAGCCGAAACAGATGTATCATGGGAACGACACAGACATACTGAGGGATGTAAATATTTCACGTGATAATGTTTTGAGCATGCTTGAAAAGCTGAGGCCGGATAAGGCTGCTGGTGTTGATAACTTCTTGCCCCGATACCTTAGAGAAATACGGGATGAGATAGTGGATCCGTTGTGTGAAATTTTTAGGAAGTCTGTCGACGAAGAGTGTGTTCCCTTGGATTGGAGGCAAGGAAATGTCACACCGCTATTCAAAAAGGGACGGAAAAGTGCATGTGAAAATTACCGCCCAGTTAGCCTAACGTCGCAAGTGTGCAAATTATTTGAGAAGGTCATCAGAGATGCTATTATCGGCCATTTGGACAAATTTGACATTGTAAACGACTCACAGCATGGCTTCACCAGTGGTAAATCTTGTCTGAGTAACTTGTTGTCTTTCCTAGAATATGTGACAGAAGCGGTTGACGAAGGCCATCCAGTGGATATTGTGTATTTGGACTTCGCCAAGGCATTTGACAAGGTACCACATAACAGGTTGATTAAGAAGCTCAAAGCTCATGGTATCAGCGGTAAGGTATCAAAATGGATCCAGGGCTAGCTAAAAAATAGAGAGCAGCGTGTCATACTGAATGGAAATGCATCAAGCTGGAGTAATGTTTTGAGTGGAGTTCCTCAGGGGTCTGTGTTGGGGCCCACATTGTTCTTGATATATATCAACGATATTGACGAGGATGTACACAGTAAAGTTCTCAAATTTGCGGATGACACCAAACTGTTAAATAAAGTTGGAACCCAAGAAGATGCTGAGAGACTACAAAATGACCTGGAAACATTAGTGGGTTGGTCCAACGAGTGGCTAATGTTATTTAACGTAGGTAAATGCAAAGTAATGCACGTGGGGTTCAACAATCTAAGTCATTCATACACCATCAACAATAGTAACTTGGAGACTGTGGAGTTGGAGAGAGATTTGGGGGTCATGATCCATAAGTCGCTCAAACCTAAGGCTCACATAGCTGAAAAAGTGAAAAAGGCGAATCGTGTTCTTGGAATGATCAATAGATCATTTACCTGCAAGTCCAAGGAAATTTTAAACCCTATACAAGTCCCTAGTACGCTCACATTTGGATTATGCTTCTCCTGCTTGGTCTCCGCACCTAAAAGGTGATATTGTCCTGCTTGAGAAAGTGCAACATCGGTTTACAAGAATGGTTCCGGGACTACGGCTATTGAGTTACGAAGATCGTCTACTTGCTCTGCATCTGACATCGCTGGAAACACGTCGAATTCGAGCTGACCTTTTGGAAGTATTCAAGATGTTTAAGGGATTTACTCGTGTGGACATTGCAACATTTTTCAAATTATCTACATCTGCAACTCGAGGTCACAGTTTGAAATTGTTTAAGTGCAGATCTCGGTTGGACACCAGAAAATATTTCTTCAGCCAGCGTGTTGTGGACAAATGGAACAGTTTACCGGAGCGAGCTATTAGAGCCACGACTATCAACACTTTTAAATCGTATATAGACCACCACCTCCGCACAGTTAGGGTCTTTAAAAGCCTTGTTTAGGCTTCCTACCCCAGAAGATTCAAGGTAAATTCAATAGCCAAGACGTCCTGGCTGTTTATGGGGCTGAACTCGATGGGTATTTATCGGGACCGCGTATTCGACTGAAATTTTTTGAATTCGACTGAAAAAACGGAAACTCGGTAGGTTATTTGTTGATAGCTCGCTTAATAATTGTTCGATTCTGACAATGTAAAGTTTCCGGAGTAGCTGAAGAGATTCTCTTTTCAAAAATATATAGTTTGATGACAAATTTTATTTTTGAGATAGATATCAACTGAAAAAATCATGTCGACTTCGCTGAATTTTTTTCTGGACCGACCGACATGCGGTTTTTCTTGTCCGGAAAATTATTGCGTGAACTGACTGAAATACTTTTAGCTTTTATACGAATAAAATGATATAAAATATATGCATGTACCTTCTACCGTTTTCCGTAAAAGGGTTGCTGAAAAAAACCGATTGAAAATCACAACATTTTCAGCTGAATCGGCCGTAAAATGGATTAGTGAAGCGAGTTAAAAACTCGGATTTGGAGACGGACTTCAGAAGATTCCGAAAATCCGGAATAAGGATCGCGGGTAAGTTTATTGGAAGATTGGTTATGTCGGTAGGTCATAAGTGTCGAATTAAATTTTAAAAGCATAGTTTGCACAAAAAATCCTTTCCGTTCCATCGTGGAGATCCGTAGGGCGGAAATCCAAGGTACGGCGACGTGTATCGGCCCCGACTGAGTTTACTCAGCCTAGTAAGTATGCTGTGTTGGAAGACCAGAATGTTTTTAATTTTTCTTCTTCGTGTTTTGTAGATCCAACACCCAAATGCCCGATCCGCCAACCCAAGACCCAGCCCAAGATTATACGGTCTAGTAAGTATCAAGTGTTGGACCATGGGGATGTTTTCAATATTTCTTCTTCGTGTTTTGTAGATTATCAAACCCGCCAACAGAAGACCCGGTCCACGATTGTGTTCGACGAGATGGCATCCCCTCCGTTTTTTTCTTCTTTATATTTTGCAGATAGACGAACCGATACCCAGTCCAAGCCGGCATCTGAGACCATCTCTCGGCAAGTATTGTTTGGTGGAGGTGTAAGTGTTTATAGTTCAGAAGTAGTAGAGACTCTTTCTAAATCTAAGGCTTTTGAGATTTTAAGTGATCTTAGTAAGGATAAGATTTCTACTATTCCGCCTGTAAAACCTAAGGGCGGAGAAGTCTATGTGACTCGTTCTGAAAATGTTGGGGACTGGAAATGTGACCAATACCAGTGGCTAAATAATGGTAAATACAACAAAAATTTTGGGGAAGATACTTTGCGGGTGGTTTATTTTAAGATAAAGATAAAAGTAGATCCTGCAGAAAAAGTAAAAAGTAAAGCAAAAACAACAGGCTCCACTGATTTTCGGCGTACTGCTTACTGGTTAGATAGTGACCCAAATACTGTACTCATTCATTATTTTGGTGATCACGAAAAGTACAAACCACTTCCTCATGGCAATAGTAAGTCCGGTCCAGAATTTCTTAGGACAGCACCTTCTGTAATTGAGACAATTAAGAACTTAGCAGAAAGTAACATGCCGGCAGAATCCTACAAGCAATTAATTTGTGACACAGAAATAGATGGTCAGTATCAAGGAGTCCTTAACGCTAGGGATTATATTCAGGTAAAAAATATTCATGATAAACTTAAGTCTCAGAAACGTTTGGGAAGGGATGATTTGTATAATTACGTTCAAATTGCCAATCATTTACATGGTTTTATTTCAGATACTATGATCTTCTCGGATTTTGTAAGTTGTGTTGGTTTACCGGAGATGTTTAGTGAGTTTAGTAAGTTGTTAAGGGCTAAGACTGTTGACGATGTTCATTTAGTATATGATACCACCTTCCAGCTTGGTGATTTTTATGTTTCTCCGCTTGTTTTTCGGCACAATTTGTTGTCTGGCCATCCAATCATTCCACTGGCATTTTTGATTCATGACAGAAAATTCAAAAAGCACCACGAATTTTTCTTTCGGTATATTAGTGAAAAAGTTCCACTTCTGAAGAAAGCGAAATTACCCTTTGTTACTGACCGTGAAACTGGAATTACTAATGCAATTTTGAACATATTTCCAAACCTCACCGTTCTACATTGTTGGAATCATTTGAAGCGTGACTTCAAAGTTTGGCTCAAAAATCACGGTGCTTCTTCTGATGCTTCTGTGTATGTAAACGATCTGAATACTATGTTGGCAACTGAAAACGAAGCAGATTTTCTTTCCGTATCGGAACAGATAACACGGAAATGGTCTCAAGGGGTAGTAGATTATTTCAATTCTCAACTAAAGTAACTGTGATCCTTGTCTAGAATTTCAGAATAGAACTGTTAGCTTAAGGGCAATTACTCGTAATAGTAGGAAACGTGTCGATAAGAAATCGGGTCGGAAACGACCGCGTCCCCAGGATTATGAGGTGGAAGTGACTCCGGCTCCGGATTCAGTTATTTCGGCAGACATAGGCAGTATGGCTAAAAAGGTCAAAGTTGAAAGGGACATAGTTTCAGAGGTAATGGTTGATTCTAGTGTAGATGTTAATGGCTTAGCTTCTGAGGCAAACGTTTTTGACGTGAATATTATTTCAGATGAGGAAGAGGAATTTGTTGACGAGCAGGTTTGGGTTAGGGGTTTGAAAGTGAGACATAAGGAAATCATTGAAAACAATGAGTGGTTATGTTCCGATATTATGTCCGATGTTCAGTCACTTTTGAAAAAGCAGTTCCCGTTTGCTCAGGGTTTAGAGGAAACTGGTAAGGCTCCGATGTTTCAAAAGGATGAAGGTCGATGGGTTAATAGTTTTCCGTTCTCTTATGTAGATGGGCCGGCTGGTCAGATTCATCACAGTGGTAGGGATCATTGGGTAGCCTGTCTGAAAGATAAGGACAATCAGGTATATTTATTAGACAGTTTGAAATCAGGGAATCCGTTGACAACTTCCCTTGAGATTCAACTTTCTGCAGATGGGAAGAGTGACGAAAAAATTACTGTTACAATTCCAAGTGTTCAGCAACAAGACAATGGGTCGGATTGTGGATTGTTTGCTATAGCTAACTTAGTTGAGTTCTGTTTTTACGGTTACCTTGGTAAGACAACTTTGACTTTCAATCCACATACTCTAAGAAAACATTTACTTCAGTGTTTAGAAGATGGAAAAATGTCACCATTCCCACGGATTAACGAGAGTGGAAAGACAGAATTAGGTCAGTGAACAAAGTTATTAGTCGTTTTTGTTCGTGTGGTAAGCCTGATTGTTTTGAAGACATGGTAGGTTGTGACGGGAAAGATGGTAGGAAAAGGTGTACTGTTTGGAAACATTTGTCTTGTGCTCAGCCAAATGACAATTCTACTGATTGGTTTTGTGACAGACATATTCAGTAGACAAAGAGATTATTTCTTTTATGTTACTCCTTTGTTGTTTTTGGGGATTTCCGGAACAAAGGACCAATTAGTGTGTGAACAGTGTTCCAAAATCATTTTTTTTACTTGTCAAAATTGTTTTCACTTCATTTTATAAATTAAATGTATTATCAATTAGTAAATTTATATTAATAAAAAATCCAAGAACAAAAATTACTGAGAACAAAATATGTATATTCCTGGTCAGTTTTCATTTCGATTTATAAAAATACATAAAAAAACACCTCTCACTGTTCAAAGAAAATTGTCTGGAGAATGTTCACATAAGATATTGTAAACAATTATTAGGTGTTCACTCGAAAGCTGTCAATTTGACTGTTTTAGGTGAACTGGGTTGACACGTCTCAGAATTAGTGCCCATAAACTTCAGATTGAGCGTGGGCGTTACCATGGTATCTCCAAGGACCAAAGACTATGTACTGCCTGTCAAGTAGTTGAAAATGAGGAGCATTTCCTCCTTGACTGTATACGGTTCAACCCCCAAAGAGATTTACTTTTTCAAACAATCCAGGCTTTGATTCCTGCACAAATAAGAAACTTGTTTTGTTGGTTGATGTCATCCCGCATACAGGATGTAATTAATGCAGTAGCAAAATACACATTTGAGTGCTTCTCTCAAATGTAACCTGATGTACCCATGGGAGATAACTCATGGATCAGGAATGTGCAGATTATTTAGTTCTCTCCCCTGTCGCCGACATACACTCCGGGTAATTACCCACCATCAGCAACTGTTGATATTGCTTAGTTTAAGATGTAATGTATTGTGTGTGCATTGTCTTACAAAGTATCTTATTTTATTATATGTGTTTTATTGTTTGTCTGTACATGTATGTTTGTAATGCCTTTAGCCCTCGCGCATAATAGTGCAATAAACTTGATCTATCTATCTATCTATCTGTATTTAAAATTAATGATCAATACAATATTTTCACTATTTCCATTTACATTAAGTTATTATATGACAAACATTCAATTATTTGAAAAGTAAGATATTTTTTGTGCAAACTATGCTTTTAAAATTTAATTCGACACTTATGACCTACCGACATAACCAATCTTCCAATAAACTTACCCGCGATCCTTATTCCGAATTTTCGGAATCTTCTGAAGTCCGTCTCCAAATCCGAGTTTTTAACTCGGTTCACTAATCCGTTTTACGGCAGATTCAGCTGAAAATGTTGTGATTTTCAATCGGGTTTTTTCAGCGAACCCTTTTACGGAAAACGGTAGAAGGTACATGCATATATTTTATATCATTTTATTCGTATAAAAGTAGAGCATTCCGGAAACCTAAAAGTATTTCAGTCAGTTCACGCAATAATTTTCCGGACAAGAAAAACCGCATGTCGGTCGGTCCAGAAAAAATTTCAGCGAAGTCGACACGATTTTTTCAGTTGATATCTATCTCAAAAATAATAAAAAAATTGTCATCAAACTATATATTTTTGAAAAGAGAATCTCTTCAGCTACTCCGGAAATAAAAACCAGTATTAAGCGAGCTATCAATAAATAACCTACCGAGTTTCCGTTTTTTCAGTCGAATTCAAAAAATTTCAGTCGATTATCTGATCCCGTATTTATCACTGGTGCTACAAGTTGCAAATCTCGTTCCGGTCCTGGGTTTATGAAGACCCTAATTTTCAACACTCTGGCAGTGCACGTCCTTTCTCGTGAAGTCGGCGTTCGTTAATTTCCGGCGGCCATGCCGCCGGATTTCTGAATTCGCTAAACATGGGAGCCGCCATCTTGATATTGGACGAGTAACAGCTGTTTTCTCGAGCCATACTTTCACAGACGTGCCATTGAGTGATCCAGCTAGTTTTAGATCGTAAAACGACAGGATTGTATCACCGGTTCGTGGTTAACAAATTAATATTAATTCTGTTATAATGAATTCATCGAATAAATGTTCTTTAGTACTATTTTATTATGGCTGAGAGACCAAATCGATGACCATACATGATGAAGTTTTTCACCTGTACCATGTGTACGTCTGCAGCAAAATGTTTGAGATTGAACTGCGAGTTACTAAAAACTCGAAACAGTAAAACACGCGGATCGGATTGATGTGTAGAGAAAGTCGATCTAGGCTTAATTTACAATGACACACATCAATAAAGAAGTAGTGGCTTGATGATGTATCGCATATAATGCCACAGCGCGAACTCTTACATCAGGCTATGTGAAATGACCTAATACGTCAACCAGAGAACAAAGTCCTAGTTTGACATGCGGTTCATGTGCCCATTTTACGATCAAGCACTTAACTTCCGGTTAACCCCACACATCCCAGGTGGGTCCTTGTGCGAACTACATTAGTCAAACCTTTAATCGGAAAACAAACAAATCGATGTGTTTTTTTTTTCAACGATAATGGTGCATCGTGACCTGTATTCACCAGTGGCACACATAATTGGCTTGTAATACGAAGATTATAAGCTACAAACGTTTCCGCCGGCATTGATGCATCTGCATCAATAAGTTTTCTTGTATTTTAATAGGTATGCCGGGTGATTTTGGAAAAATGGAAAAAATGCGAAATAAACGGGCTATATGTCTGAACTAATGTCCTGTGTGGAATATAGAAGGGTCATTTCATATACTCACCTATTCTTCTTCTTTACAGACCATTCCTTACAGCCGGATGGAGAGCGATTTGCATATTTGTCGATACACTAAGAAATTCCGGCAATATGGCGTCAGTCAACCGTGACCAAACTCATCAGACAAACTCCTCACAGCTGAGCTATCTATCTCTGCCCCACTGAATAAACGGTCGTTATTACAGTCGGTAATACGAGGAAATGGACTGGTGATAGCAGTACAAACGGAGAGGATTCAACCGAGTGGGAACTTCCATCGAAGCAGCAAGACAATTAATGCAAATGTTATTACTCACCCAGATAAAACATGGGTATATTGATTATTAAAGATTTACAATACAATACAATAGTCTTCCACCAACTTCTTTCTTTCTGTTGTTATGAAAGGAACATTTAGGCCTACGTTTTTAAAGTTTACAAATCCATTTCTATTGAAAAATGTAATATTTGACAATCTTCGTCAATTTATCGATATATTTTGTGCTCGTCCGACACGAGCACCCCATGCCCATGGCCAAGATTATTATTGCCATGTGGTCATCCGAAATTCCTATTTTTTCTCAATTTCTATTTTTTGTTCTCTCTTTTGCTATAACTGCAGTATTATATGGAATTTCTGTCTCCATTTATCCCTTGTCCTTGGTACGAACAGATAAATTTGTGGATGACAATAGTAATTGGACAGTCCAATTTCTACATCAATCCGACCGCAATTGAGAGAGTGAAAACAAAATTTCATTAACGTCATTGTCATTTTATTAATACATTCAGATTCCTAAATCTAAATTGTCGAATTATTTATACCTTCCAAATTGGATTATACCAACAATGCAATGATATTCCGTGAATGTCAATTCCTCCTCGTCGATTTCGGCCCTCTTATCTAATCAAATGACAACGTGTGATTTATGTTGTTTTATTGTGCAAGCCTCCCCTTTAAATGCCATGCCATTTCTGTAGC
Organism: Hanleya hanleyi; assembly: GCA_036873755.1. Classification (NCBI taxonomy): domain Eukaryota; kingdom Metazoa; phylum Mollusca; class Polyplacophora; order Lepidopleurida; family Hanleyidae; genus Hanleya; species Hanleya hanleyi. The sequence continues at coordinate 48,082 of JAVTVY010011291.1, forward strand.
GTACATTAAAAGAAGTACGGTACTGGTGCATTGTCTATGTCAGATCATCACATACCGGTAACGATGATAACCACCTGTACCACTGCATACAACTGTGATTAATACAGAGAATATTACAGTGAATCAGTTTTGAAACCGGGAAAATATAGCATATTGGCGCATAAATTCAAAAATAGCATTTCCATTAATAACATTTTAAATTTCAGTTATATTACTTCTTCATTAGCTTTACTTTCATTCTTCTATACGACCATATAATTAACATGGTTAAATTTACGCTAAAGTTCGCCTGAAGTATAAGCACGCGATGAGAATCTCAGAATTCGTATATGTCGCGAGTACAACAAAATTACGGATAATCTCAACATTGATGTTTCATAGACTTCCAAAGCCCCGCATTTGACTGTGTTCATTGACTGGCACAATAATACATCAGATATCAAGAAGGGCGTTCATACGACATGATAAACTAGTATAAGTTGATGATGTTCAAGTCTTTAAAACTGCAGGATAAAAGGATGAATATCTTGACGGTGATGAGTCTAAAATTGCGCAATAGGGATCAATGGCGATTAAAATGTAAAACAATATAGCAAGTGTTCCATGAAGTGCGCTGGAATACTTGACATTTCGATGAGAGTACCGGTTCTCAAGCCTGTTTACACAATCTTCAGTCTATGAAGACGGATGATGCTGTTCAAAGAGAAGAAGTTTTACCATCAAATATTGACGATAATAGTGGTCATGTATGTTGAAGATAATGTACTGTAGCCCATGTACCTGACAAGAGAATACAGACCATTTAATCTAAAAGATGGAGGGTAATATTGCCAATGTACCAATACAGAAATAGGTATAAAATTACGAATATTGTAAGCAATACAATACCATAAAGTCCGGTTGGGATGACCAAATTACTAACAAACACTAAATACACATCAGTCCACCAATATTGGCCTGCCGTTATAATATTTATATAAACCAATTGCTCTTCCAGTAGTGGTACACCTTTCTATGTACAAGTTCCTCAAAATTTTGTGGTAGGGCATTGTATGTACACCTTGTTCCACCATTATTGATAATGCATTGTGTGTACGGAATGATCCACCATTTTCGGTTCTGCGTTATATGCAGAAATCGGCCTACCATTATTGATACTGCAGAATATGGATAATGGCCTACCATTATTGGTGACACTGGGCATGACCAGTATTGTGCAAGTACCTGCACGTACAAGTGCTAACCAGCAGAGAGTGTTCAATCTTTCCTTTAACGACGATGAATAACAGACATTAACTTAGGTGAATTATTACCACAAGGAGTACGAATATGGAATATAGGGTTTCCCCAAGAATTAACATCTGAAGAATAACACATCATCTGAAGTATCACGGAATAGCATGGACAATTGAAAAAAGGTCTGACCACTTATGACCACTCACAGTTATGGATTGCTGGGTTATTAACTTGTTTTTGTTGAAATTCTTAGAATTATGCTTGTCGCAATATAGCTGATTCACTCAATTGAGATGGAATGTGATACTAAGAATGAAAAAGTGACAAACATAAATATATGTTGAAGGCCTACTGAATGGTTGTACACAATTTCAAGACTGAGTAATTGCGACACAATGACTATTACTACCTATAACATCTATTGCAAACCATTTGTACCAATGGCCAGATTAATCGATTGCGCTCTTGCCCCATGAAGAAAAGAGGATACATAGTACCCGGTAATATATTTACAATAATGTTAAATAATCGTCAGACCGATAAACCTCAACGGAGAAAAAAAAACACCGTCTAGTCACCTTTGTATTTTCATAATTGCATATGTACAAACAATTCAAGTGTGAATGTTACAGCTACTGGAGTGCGATATTTCTTAATTATGTGATATCATTACAATTAATGAATGGGTTAACAGATATGCACCGATGGAGAAACCTATTATTTTTACCACTGTCACTGTGTATGTCTCCGGCGAAAACAACTCCGGAAGTTAGTACACTTTCAGACGTCGACGTTCGAGCCTATACGAAGATAACTATTGGTTAGGATTAAATTATAAATGATGCAGTCAGGGACATATTCCAAGATATGCTCTGTACCGGTCATCCATGTAGGAGAATAGTCAGAATAGTGCTGAAATAGTCCATGAAAAACACACAGGTGGACAGGTTTTCAATTTATCATCCATGTAGAACAATAGTAGGACGATATTGCTGTAATAGTCCATGGAAAGCACACAGTGGGGGGAGTGGGGGAGGGGTAGATTTCCAAATCTTCATCCATCATGTAGAACAACAGGCATATTATATTGCGGGACATTTCATGCATGGAGAGAGTCAGAACAAGACTGGAGTAAAGTGTTATAGACTAGTAAGGCAAGGCTTGTAATATAAAAATAATAATTTGGTTCAAACATGTATTCAAATATGCTATTTTGAGCTGCGAAAGGAACAGACAGCGGTCACAATTGACTCCGTACGTCGAATGCTTCAACACTTCACTCATCGGCCATTATTTTTGAGACCTTGAGCGAATGAAAGTTCACGCACGCGTCAATGCTAAGCGTAAAAAATGCTTCAAGGCTTTGAGTGCGGGTGTAAAACGCTCCAACACTTTAGTTTGGGCGTCATCTCGTCTCAACGCATTCAATTAACACACACTTATATACACAAAAACACCCAAGCGGAAGTTGTTCTGGTGTTATGATTAGGGTACGCGCGTATTTATTAACTGCCCTAGTGGGAATGCCTGGCTTCAGGGATGTCGTGTGATCTAGTGAATCGCCTATGTCTTTCATCCGACTGGTTTTCCGTATCCTGCTCCAAACCTGACCAAACGACACGATTTGCGCTTTCCATACTACCCCGCGCAGCGAAAGTGACAACACCCTTGTGAGCGTGCTCTTAACATTGCTGCATCAAGGATAATATAAAAAAAGACGAAAAAAGGACAAGTTCAGCCAAATTTCAATATTTCATTTTCATTTTTGCTTTTATCAAAAGGAAAATCGAAAATTGAAAGTTGACTGTCAAATTTGATTTTTTTTATTCTTAGAAACCGAAAACGGAAAACGAAAATCTTACGTAATGTTGAACCATTCGAGGAAGCCTTCAACTTGTGAAATTACCCAGCCGTCGTACCAGATGTCATTGTTAAAACGATGTTTCAATACTTGAGCTTAACATCAGATATTTTTGATGGATCTACTGGGATTCCTCCTCCCTCCACAATGATATCTTTTAAGTTGTCCTCCATCTGTTATACGGGGAATTTCTTGTTTTCAGCAGAAAATTGGAAGTTTCTTGCTGCAATACATTTTTGCGTAAGTTCAATTGTGCTTTTAATTCCTGTAATTTCTCTGTATTCTCGGCAATAAATTTGTCAACAATTACATTTTGTTGTTAAACAGAAATGACGTAATTTGTTAATGATAATGTACATACATACACACAAGTTTGGTGAAGCAGTCATCTTTCATTGGATAATTTTCACATTACTACAAATCTTTCATATGATTTGAGAATATGAATGTGCTGTTTGTGTCAATATTGATTTTGTCCAAATTATCCTTGTTTCCACTTCGTAATGAAAGGTTTTTGTTATTAAAAAGTTGACGTGTGCATATGAAAATGGAAAGTTTGCTCCACATATACACTCTCAGAAATATTCAGGGAATAATCCTAAATAGATCAGGCTGCTCATTCACAACTCAATCCCAGGCATTTTGCCTGAAATCCAGGTATAATTTTCGGAATAAAAATCCCTGAATGAGCGAAATGCCTCCTGCACATACCACGCTCCACACCCGGTCCCCATGCCAGTTAGCACATATTACTCTGGGTTGACGTTTAACAATTGACTTACTGATGCGGTTACTTTATCAAAATGAAGTGACGTCATCACCGAAATTGACTTGGCCTGGTGCTGTCATCTTTCATTAACTCCGGAACTTACCTCACCATAACTGCCGGCGTATTGGACGCCTTCGAATACGCTTCTGCGTATCGGCAAACATTTCTCTTATGTACTACTAATAATTACATTCTGTCTCTATTTTACAACGGTCGGCAGGAATATTAAATCCTCCTCCGCAAATTAAATTTATTGTTCCCTTTCACAAATAAGAAACTCTTGTTTCGTTTAGCGATGGAGCCTATCGTTTGGTGAATTATAAATCAGCGCCCTGGAATGTGTATTATAGCTATAACATGTGACCTGTAATCAGATATGAAGGCAATTTGGCTTCACATATCAAGCAGGCATGCAGCACTGGGCAGGAGTTAAACGACGCGAGTTTCTAGGTTCGAGTAAAATTCATGTTGCAGCTTTCTGGTGAAATGTTTGTGTCCTTAACAAAGTTGGGAAATGAAACAGCATGACTTTCGCAGACTTCGTTCAGAAGTACAAAACTTATGAAGATGGGGACATAAATGGCAGACGCGGAGACTTAATTTAGGTCATGCCTTCAACACGTGCAGCCGGGATGATCTCTGTGCTCTTTCTGTGAATTCCAAGTGAGATGACCATCGCATGTACGCTATTTCCCAGGTTGTTACATGAAAAGGTAGGCCTACAGTACGCTAAGTTATCGTATAGATTACAATTCCATGCAGACGACGAAGTGTAATATGTTGTTGGTCATGTAAAATAGCCCCCTTTTAGCACCAGACACACACAGAACAACAGAAGCATTAGGCTACAAGATGCCTTTTATAGTCTTAAAGGCCCACTATAATAAATGGTGCGTAATTTTTCAACGAATATTTCATCCCGTTGGGTCAGTCATTTGCCATCATAATCATCAATATTTATTCCAATGACACCTCAATAATGTTTTATAACCATGTGCCAGAGTGTGATTTAAGTTCAAGAGTTTTGTACCTGTTCAATTGTTGCAATTGTTCAATGTCAACAGTGGAAAAATTTAGCCGAGACCACACTCGCCACCCTCCTTGATTTCATCCACATGACCCTGTCACATGACTAAGTTCAATCGGGAGTTGTAATACAGCGCCATGGCAACAGAAGCGTGAAGTGCGTGCAAAATTTCGTAAAACACGATTAGATTTATAATAAACCGTGTTTTTTGGCATCTTTCTTATTCTATATTGTGCGAAGAGATGGTCAAGTAATTCGGCTTTGCATCTATAATACCGAATTTGCATCTATAATACCTAATTACAGGTTTGCACTCAGATTTTGTCGAATTGAAGTAGAAATCTGACGTTGTTGTTATAAACTGAAAGATGGATACAGGATATACGTGTTTTTTTTGCCGCTGTTGATGGTCGTGTGAGCTTAATTCAATCATTTGCATTTTGTTTACAGGTTAACCAGGTATCTGACGTCATACACGGACAACAATAGACTTCAAAGCCATTT
>JAVTVY010011292.1:0-52234 GCA_036873755.1 Hanleya hanleyi
AGCTATTATTTGGTGCCAGAAAAATCGCATTTATACACAACTTGTATCCCCAAAGGATTAGCTCCACGGCAATAAGGAAGTTGTTATCCATGGAGTAACCTTGTGGTATATACCCATATACTTCTACATGCCTATCAAAGGGATTAGAGTTGTTTGTTATTTGTAGAAACGATTAAATATATATACAGTGAAGCTCAATTTAGTTTTCAAAGTTGGAACACGTACTGCTCTTGTTGTAAAATGGACTTCTGCTTCGCCCAGTTTGGATTGGCTGTACTGTTGTGGATACTGTTCTAGAAATACCATTCTTATTTCAATGCTATGCTGTATAAATTGGTCCATACAGAGTCCTTAAAGCAACTTTGTAGTAAAATAAATTGCACATAATTCCGAGCGAACTGTGGTGTACACATATGTATCTGATATATCTACTATTGAGTCAGGGGTTTCATGCAAAATAGTTATGACGATTTCATTAATAGATATTAATGCCACAACACTTCCAGAGTTAAAAGTCTAATCTCTTTGCAACATGTACGATTGCCTGCCCATTTATAGTATTATGTTTCCGGAAAAAAATCCAATCATTTTCAGAAATATGGTTACCATCGCAACGTCCTCCATTACTGAATATGTAATAAAGCTGGTCCATGCAATTCATAGTTAATGGAAAATTCTCCAAATTAACACTTTCTGAAAGAACTCGATTGGCTACTGGTTGTTATCGTAATCATATTTGAAACACTATTGATAACCATGCAAGTCCCACGAGTAACATCTGATAGGCCATCATTTGTATCCCTTCTCTGTAGTTCACCTTGGCTCAACATGAAAGCTTATTTGCATATCAAGTTTGGACCAAACACCCAAATGTTTGAAATAAAATATTCAAGCAACCAGTAGAATTATTTTGATGGCTTGAAGGCCAAATTTCCGGGCCAAAAAGATGACAATCACATATCTCTCCCCCGGAAAGTTTACTCCCCATCGGGATTCTCCTTCATTATGTCACTTTCAGTTATTCGCTACTGTCTCATTCGTCAAATAACGTAAGTACACACATTCTATAATTACAACATCAGAAGAAATACTCAGTACTTAAAACTTAGATTTCCTGGCCCAAGAAAACGGCAATGTCCATTCTACATGTTGACCAAATTAGACGATTATATCTGCAATCTCTTGACGGTCTTTTCAAAACAAAGTGAGGGTGGTTCATCGTAATATCATGGCGAACGACTCCTCGGCTATATAATATTTACGTATGATGAATTATGATATTGATGTAGAACACATAAATAACATTATTCTCATAGAATACGTTACTCACTCGTGGTTGTTTGTGATATCTTTGGGTGTGATACAGTTAAGATATCAGCCTTTGGTTTTATACAACCTTGGTAAAATTACACCGTTGTTTGATCATGCTACCATTGCATACCATGCATTGAAAATCCAGGCCATGATTATCCCTACCAGCATTCAGATTCAGTGTCGTATTTGTCCATGTCAATTTGCCGACGTCGATTTCCCATCTACTGTATATTTGTCCTTCGAATTATTATGCCTTGAAGTGGAGTAAAAGCGTTGTTGTAACATGATAAACCACCAGCATCATCGTCTGCTGGTCTTCTAAGTGAGATGTTTTAGTCGCTGCTACGAGACGGCATTATGATCGATATATGTGTCTGGGTACAGTGCGACGTAAGGTACCTGCCACGAAGAGTAATAGCTCAGACAGGTACAGCCTTTTGAAAAAGATGAGCAATATTCACTCGAAGGACATCTTCCAGGTCTGAGCGAATTGGTCTGTATGTCTCGGCCTTCGGGAGGGGGTATTTCCGTCTCCCTCCTATTTATTGTGTCCAGCCGCAACGCGGCCGGGGGATTTTACAATGGGTCTCGCCTCTTCGTCTCCGTGGATGTCTGTTCAAATTCTTCGCAAGAGATAACTTCCAAACGCTTTGTTGGATTCTTCCGGAATTTGGCATATGCATTCCTTACGACAAGACGGCGGTCGCTATTGCGTTTCAGCATGATCCGCCTGAAGGTAGCGCCACTGGGTCTTGTTCCAATGTTCTGTGCATGCCCGTGGATGTTCGTTCAAATTCTTGGCATTTATGCCAGCCGTCGGGAGGGGTATTTTCGACCCTATCTATTGTCTCCCGCCGCTACGCGGCCGGGCGACTTTAAAATCGGTCTCGCTTCTTCGTGTCCGTGGATATCTGTTCAAATTCTTCGCAAGCGATAACTTCTAAACGCATCGTCGGGTTCCTCTGAAATTTGGCATTTGCATTTCTTGCGACAAGACGTTGGTTGGTATTGCGTTTCAGCAAGATCCACCTGAAGGTGGCGCCAATTGGTCTAGTTCCCATCTCCTGTGCATATTCGTGGATGTTCGTTCAAATTCTTGGCAAGCGATAACTTCTAAATGCTTTGTGGGATTCCTCCGAACTTTGGCGTTTGAATTCCTTGCGACAAGATGTCGGTTGGTATTACGTTTTAGCAAAATCTTCCTCAAGGTGACACCAATAGGTCTTGTTCCAATCTTCTGTGCATGTCCGTTCCTGTCCGTTCCTGTCCGTTGATGTCCGTTCAAATTCCTTGCCTGCGATAACTTCCAAACGCTTTTTCGGATTCCTCCGAGATTCGGTATGTGCATTCATTGTGACAAGACTTCAGTTGGTATTGCGTTTAAGCAAGATCAGCCTGAAGGTCGCGCCACTGGATTTTGTTCCAATCTTCTGTGCAGGTCTGTTCAAATGTCCGTTCAAATTCTTCACAAGCGATAACATTCAAACGATTTATCGAATTCCTCATTCTTTTCGACGTCGATTAATATTGCGCTTCAGCTAGATCTACCTGTAGGTGGCGCCACTAGGGTTCATTCCGCTCTTTCGTGCTGCAAGCAATAACTTTGAAATTACAACACATATAAGGGAAGTGGGAAGAGGTGCCGACATACTGACTGCGTCACATGACTTCACAGAATAGTCCTCTGGTTAACCTATTCTAAAGCACATACCAAGAATCTAACGATTAGTGATATGTGTTGTATCTCAGGTACGCTTTTATTGTACCTGTTCATGTAGCAACTTGGATGATATGACCACACGGCCCCTAGCACCGGCATAAGCGGTATTAGATACAAATCTAGAGAGCTATGATGGAAATGCTCTGACAACTCGTATACTGGTAATTGGTGAGCTATTTCGCTGTGACAACTCGTACATTGGAGATTGGTGAGCTGTATCGTCGTCAGATGTAAATGACGGCATTTAACACAAAAGACTAGTCTGTAAGGCCCGATGTCGACCCAGATTCCTCTGAAATGCCTATATTTCTGGGTAATAACTTAAGAAACGCTCATCGGATTCTTCTCAAATTTCGTATGCGTATACCATGCCATATGAGATGTCACTTAGAATTGAGTTTCGCCCACTAGCGCGTACAGGTCGCGCAACCTGGTGGCAACTTCTAAATTTGGTTTCCGGGCAATAACTTGAGAATTGCCCATCGGATTATTCCAAAAGTTGGTATGCATATACCTTGCCATGAGATGTTTCTGCTTGGAGATTGGCACACTTGCCTTCTTCAGATTCTCAACAAATGTGGTTTGCAGATAATATGCCATGAGATGTCGCTTGGGGTTGTGTTTCGCCCACTCGCACCTACAGGTGATGACACCTGGCGGCAAAGCCTAAATTTAGTTTCCGGGCAATAGGCTGAGGGTGCCTTTCGATTCCCTTCAAATTTGGGTTGCAGATAATATGCCATGATATGTCTGTTAGGGTTGCATCTCGGTTACATAATTTCAGTGATTCAATCTGTGGAAAATATATTACAGCAGCAATCAACATTCAGTCATCCATTCCAACCTGAGGAGGTGGAACTGCTCTTCCGCTTCCTACGCCTATGAAGTAGCAGTTGCCTCCTCCCCCCCCCCCACCTCATGTATATCCCCTGAGACAAACAACGCTCAAAAATATAGCTGCCATCTCTGCCGGGGAGCTAGCATCCTCTGGTTGCTTTGTTCCATCTTTTTTTCTTACCGCGTGGGGTAGATGCCATTGTTATGTGACCCATTATTGCAACCTCACCTTGATAAGATTTTCTTTCCATTTGTGGAAGCAATACTGGAATATATTTGGACAAAATTTGCCTCCCATGTCAAAATTGCGTAACATGTCAAGACGCTGCTATAATTCAAACCTTGCAAAACAGCGAAACACCAAAGATATGAGGGATAATTCCTAAAATTTAGAAAATCTTTTTATTTCAATTCTCCATAGAAATTACAAATACAACAGCATTTTGCACTGTTTATGGTAAAAACACCTAACCTGTTCAAACAGTATCGCCCAGTGCTCATGATGCTCCAGTTGGAGAAAGTTAGTACCTTCAGAAAGGGTTGCAAGGTCTTGCCAGGCTAGAGCATTACCAAGTTCCAAAGCAAATATTCCTCCAAAGTTGGAGGAAGGAAGAGAGAAACACAGGAAGGATCAAAATACAAGCGTCTAGACGGTCATTCAATATTCAGCCTTTGTTCATCAAAGAATTTCCGCGTCCATAATCCGGAGAACTAATTCGTGTAACCGTGTTAGCGCCAAATTTACAAAAACGAAAACAAATCATTTTATATATAACAAATAGGCTAGATTCCTACAAGAGAGAAGCGGTCAACCGTTTTCATTGATGCCGTCAAGAGATCGCGATGTTTCGAACATATCAAATCTCTATCGCCGAACAGTAATCTCAATCCATATGATCGTAAAGTCGTCATGTAGCGTATGATATATCTCTGTCACGATTTGATTGGGTCTGTTCATATGAATATCGTTAGGATTTTGACATACATGGTTTCATACGGTCCCTAGCCCCGGAATTAAGTGGGATTAGGAACAAGTTACGAAACGCAACGCCATAGGTCTTGCAAACTACGTTCGTGTCTGCTATCAGCATGCGGTATATGTGCCCAAATTTGAGAAACTTTGAGTGGAGGCGCTTTGTGGTATAGCCCTGTTTGATAAGTTTCCGCAATAATGTGGTGTGTCGTGACATTCAACACAAGATCTAGCAAATGCTACTAGGCGAGATTTTTGTTTTGTGTACGTCATTTGCAGTTCTCACTAGAAAGGGATAGCTTGCGATGTCGAAATTATAATCATTTGACTTGTCGTAAATCAACGAGATTGAAGGCCTACTTCATTTTTAGAGAGATATACATCCAATTATGATGTGTCGAATTAGAGCTATCTGTAGTTTCCTTCAAATGAAGTGAAGGTGGCTATATATTCTTCACTGTGCCATTTATATAGCGATTATCCACAGCGGAAGATCGTCTATATAGGGTTTGATGAATGAGAAGGAACGGGCTTTGAAAACAATCGTTTTTCGAAAGCGTCTGCATATAGTCGTATTCATAAGAGAACAGATATAGGTCAGCCAAAATGGATGCACAGTTAGTACCCATTTGAATAACTTTGTGCTATTGATATATTGTGTTGTCAAATTTCACATAAATATTATTAATGAAAATTTCAGGCAAACTCTATAAACAAAGGAACATCCCACGAACGATATCCTTTGTATGTAGCAGACTTAGCTCGCACATCTCGTACATTAACTTGACATCCAATCTCAGTACACTGGGCTTGTAAATACAGGTTACCTGTAGCAGCCAGATCCCAATTATTAAGCAAATACTCAGTCTATCAAAATCCATACAAACAATTTAGCCTGTCCTGTTTGCCAGAGGCAATATTTTTCCTGAATAAACTACAGTCAGTGCACTTGATGCAGTAGCTTTGGTTTACATGACTATCTGGCATGTTCGATCAGTATAATGAATATTCAACCCTTTGGGAGAATTCGAACACACACATTTTAAAATATTGTTCATTATACCGTAAATTCTGAATAATTTGGTTCGGGAGTATTTATAAGAACAATTGTTGCTTTGTAAAATCTCTTCGACATGGGCGAAGCATTTCTTGGAAATAATTTTCAATAGTTCTCTACACATGGAAGTTCGAGCTTGTATATTTGTTATATTTTATCGTATTTTGAGTGCCTAAATGGATGCTATCACAAAGGCCTCAAGATATTGTTACATCTATCTCCCGAAATAAATATAAAAATTAAACGCAACATAAAATAACAAGTGTATTACATAAGCCTAATTTTCGTTCGCAGTCATCACGTATGTTCGATCTGTGTAATACGGTGATGTATGGATACAGTGAGCCCTGAGGTAGAGAAATTGAAGATAATCTTGTAATGTCACGCTCCGTGCAAATATGTTACAGAATATTGATGCACACTTTGATAACAGACGTGCTTTTTTCTCTCCAGTATTTACGATTAAATTAGAAACCTCAGGGTGAACTATATTTTGGATACTTTCTTTGCATATTGAGAATGATATTGCTGGTGTTTCGTCTAGCCTTAATATAAGACTATTTTAAATGCAATATGCCACGACTTCCACTATGTAAAAGTTTATTGTTTTTTTTTCGCAAATATCTGCAGCTCTGTTATGTAATGTTACATTTTACTGTTCATCTGTTTATTTTAGTTATTGTCTGTCATATTAACGTTGTCGAACTAAATGACTGTCTAACAATCTATAGTATATTTTGAGAGGTTCGTCGTACTACTCGGCTAACATACTCGTGTTGTACTCAGCAACATCAAAGGAAACTGTTGAACAATATGGTGATAACAGTATGTATCATCATGTACTAACTCGGTTTACATCCTGTCATGTCAACGTATACATGCAACATTCGATGTGCAGGATTTGTAAGATAATATAGCGTCCTGTGATCTGACCTTTGAAAATTATAGAGGAGGCCCTCGTTGGTCGAGTGGTGTGGTCTAAGTCGCTTCGCTGGTGACCGCTAGCTTCACTCCGCTGAACCGGCACGGGTTCGAGCTCTGCTGGAGCATATGATTGCCAGTTATTTGTCGACGGGCGGTGTTTCTCTCCGGGTACTCTTCACATATTAAAACTGGCTTTCACCATAGGAGTGAAATAACATTGAGTGTGACATTAACCAAAATCCCCTTGAAATAGTATTTTTTCGATATGGTTTCCTGGGGAGACACGTTCATTGTAAGAGACCATTGCATCATTTCTAGTACCACCACAAGTGCGTAAATCCTAAGTTTGTGGTATGATATGTTGATATGTTTTATTCTGTTTCCAGGTTTTTTGAAATAGCGCCAGAGATGAAGAAACATTTTCCCAAGATGGTCACCATAAACGACTCAAACCAACTCTCTACGGACATGGATAAGGATCGTCTGGAAACACACGCGCTAACCGTAATGGAAGGTTTAGGTGCTGCCGTGGAGAGTCTAGACGATATGGACTTTCTTAACAACGTTCTGTTCGCCATTGGCCAGAGCCATTCAAAACGAAAAATCAAGCCTTATATGTTACAGGTACCCATTGAAATATTACAGCTTTTACAGCCATAAATTCTTAATATTAACGTTGTCATTAATTATTCCGAACGTTATTAATTTCAATTGCATTAACGCTAGAACTGAACACTAGAGATATTGTGTTGATTCCTAGCCCATAACAATGACCCTCGTGCATGATCCACGCATTAAGTCAATACACCATCCCCCTGGACGTCTCTAAGGATTCTTGGTCTCTTATGAGAGAGAAAAAGATGTGGAAACCAATGACTGACAGCAGGACAGACCCTGTAGGGGGGTTCATTCTATTGTTTGAAACATTCATATGTGGATGTAGGCCTATTTGTTACACGAAACTTTACGTGGATTTGAAGCCGGTGTGATGGCTAAGTGTGTCCTCGGGATTAGTGTCCCTTTTCATATCCCTTTTCACTGCAACTGAGGACGGACACTTATCTCCATGTGTAAAAAAATGTCCTAGCTGCGTTAAAAGATAGGGGCCGGACTCTCGTAACCACCGGACATTCTTAGCCTCCACACTGGCGTTCGTCTTTGGTCATCATTGCTTGACCAATTATTGTCAAGAGTAGGTCCATCCTTCGTGTAAGCGATCACGAGAGCATATTTTTGTGGTTTGTTGAAATGAGATCATCAGTCAGAAACTTGAACATACACCAGGGTGGTGGTCATTGGATAGATGGCTGATTGTAGACTATTTTTTTCAGTATGGCAGTTATGTCAATTTTCCAAGATTCACTGTTGAATTTTAAGTCCTGTCAGATATGCCAGTTTGATTTTCCTCTCATTTTCCCTCCTCTGAATATTTAGGGGTCACGACCAATTAACCGAGGCACTTTCTCGATGCCTTCCATCTTCACATTTCAAATTAAATGCTACACTAACGTTCCGTCATTTACCTTGACATACTGAATAGATTAAATTGTTCAAACCGGGAAACGCACGTGATATCATATAGCCAATCAAGATAGGAGCTTGCCAACACCGTGCAGGGAGGATTTTCTTTGATGTCTGCCCGTGTGGTTTCCATATATGGCAAGTGGTGGTTGTATTGATGTTTAATTTCTTCCCAATAGCCAATCAAATCTGAATTTGTAAGAGGTCATACATTGCACTTCTCCTAATATGGACCACGGAATATTTATAGAGCGATGACATCACCAATCCCGTATTCTGATTAGATAATGTGTCGTGTTCAGCCAAGGCAACACGTGTAGTGTTCCGCTCCGATATGCGAAGATGGATGCCTTCGAGATGGATCGAGAAATTTCTCGGCTGAAACCAGGAGGGCAGACCCGGCACCCCTGACGATGTCTCTCGGTTTGCTTCCGTTTCTATCTCGATCGAAACGTCCCGGTTTTCGAGATGTAGTCCGGGAGCCACTCGCGAGAACATGTCATTCCGTAGCATCCCCCGCGTAGATTTTGTTTGACTTCTTTTTCATGAAGATCAACATCTCCCGGTCAATTAAATACCTGATGTAGATATCTACGGTGGTTCCTAAGGTTGCTACATGCAATTGTTTGATGCTGACTGGTTTTGAATGAGATATATTTATCGAATTTATTTATATGAACTGAGGTACACATTTTCAATTTCGACCATCCACATTTTTCTTTGATGTGGATGTTATACGAACTAGGTCTTTGGATTATACACGTTGGGTGGGCACGGGTTTCTGTTGCTTCAATGCATTTTGTCTCACTTCATGCATCATATTTGAAAATAGTTTGATGGGATTTGCCTTTCGTCTTCTCTCAATACTTTCTGACCTGAATCCATTCCTTTCATTTCATGTAACATTCATCCATTTCATCTAGTAAATTAACTGGTTTTCTCTAATTAGAAAAGTTGAATCCATCTTCTTCTGTATGTCCATAATTTAGACATGACACTGATGGAGTTAACAACGGCAACTTTATATAGACCCGTTCTTGTTTAATAATTGATCACAAGCTAGATTAATAAATGCAAGTGGAAACTTATGTAAAGCCGTTCTTGGATAAGAGATAAGAGCAGCTAGTTGATAATCCTTAACCTAAGTCAAGCAGAGTTTAACATGTGTGAAACATATTAAACACATACCATAATTAAACGTAACATCACAAGAACCAAAAGTGACCCCTGTGATGATTTTTATGTCAACCCCGCTTTTATTGTGACTGTTCATGTGGATAAATTGAATGCCATGACCACACGGCCCCTAACACGGACTTGAGCTGTATTAGATACAAATTTTTCAGAGCGACGATATATAGCCCTGTAACATTGACTATGCTATAAAGAATATACACGAGAGTTCAAAACAGACATTACCGAGACTTCGTTCCAGAAGTATTGGAAGTTTGATTCCTCGTTTTGCTCAACTAGTACGGTATCGAACCACAAAGTGTTAAAAGCTTGAGCTATCTAGACCCAAATGTGAAGAAGATATCGAAGCATAACCACCCCTATCCCCATTCCTCTTTTGTTTTTGTGTTACTCAGAAAGCATTGGGAGAAGGCATCATGTGACCTTACTCATTACCGTAGACGTCAACACCCCGTTCCAAGTAAGCCATGCATTCGTGGTCTTGAATACACACATCAAGCAAAAGCTAACAGGGTAACAATACACCATTGGAAAATTGCAACAAAGGGTCCAGAAAAAAATACTTCCATGGTGATAATAACGACATAGTGACACCAATATTGAAGATAATCGGAATCGGATTGCTTTATCTGAATGATCCGTACACAGACTCAATACGTGTTAAATTTCATTGCGTTAGGATCGGGGAGAAATAATATATTAGAACGTAATCACCCCTACCCCTATTTCTGCTTCATATTTCTCATGCTCTGGTGCTGTTAAACATGGTTATGTTGCATCCATGCAGTGCTTATTAGATGGTTACACAAGGTCAAGAATGAACGAAGAGAGGATTATCTTTCACAAATACAAATCAGGCAGAATGCAAAATGAGTTTCTGCAACTGCAAAACAAAGAATCGAGTCTCATTTCTAAAAAAAATCGAGGGAAAATGTACCCTCCAAGTTATGACGTCATCATGACATAAAAAACGTAAAAGGCGTAACTTGGATTACGTTATTTAATAGAACATTATCCAGAGATCAGGTATGGGAAGTTACAGAAAGAATCTAACGATTCGTGATATGTGTTGTATCTCATGTACGCTTTTGTTGTACCTGTTCATGTGGCAACTTGGATGATATGACCACACGGCCCCTAGCACCGGCATAACATGTTCTTATGTTTCGTGAATCCAATTAAACGAAAATTTGCATTTATCTATATATAAATTATGAATATGCAATTTAGAGAACTTCTCTGACATCGATAATTGATTGTTTATCTGACTAGTATCCGTCGCGGAATAAATGACACATCAACTGGATATGATCTGAATAATAATGGTATGGAAGCATGCGTTAATTTTTATTTTTTTTGCTAAACATGGGCCGTTTCAACCGAAAAATGAAAGCTATGTTAAAAGTTTGAGCGGTGTTTTACCTCGGTGTGTAATTTGTTTTATAATTTGGTAGTATTCATATTCACTACAGATTACATTTCTTTGAGAATTACTGTCTTGTGATATAGTTCAAATAAGGAGATTATAGCATCAAAGTTAACTATTTCTGACATAAGCTTGTCTGGAAGTGGTTAGCGAAAATACTGATAATCGGAGCTAGAGGTGTTGATAATTCACGCCACAGTCGGTCTGTGAAAACTCGTCGGCTTGAAACAACAGCAAGGGGAGATTAGTGCAATTTTTTACCTTTGCCGGGCGATTCAAAATCCAACGTAACTGTCCATCCATCCAGGAACAGTGAGATTATGGCGGGCTTCGTTCTCAATTCTGATTGGTTAGTCTCGACACGCCTCCGGCAAGAGAGGTCACGCACTGATCAGCTGTCGCGACTGACCAATCAGAATTGAGAACGAAACCCGCCATAATCTCACTGTTCCTGATGGAGTTACGTTGGATTTTGAATCACCCGGCAAAGGTAAAAAAATGCACAAATTTACTAATTTGACGACGAGAATATATGAAGTCATACTTGTCGAATATGCTGATGTATTTTGTTTGGCGGTAAACCGTTTATTTCTCGTTTCACCGAAAGTGCGTTTCACACCTTGTTGTGGATTTATATAAAGCATGGGGTTATATATAGACACCCCATATTTCGATACTTCACCCTAATACCACCGCCCACACCCCCCAAAACTTGTTTTATCGGGCCTGTGCTGGGCTTCAGCCAAAATTTGCGTCAATTGAAGAATTGTCATCATATGCTTAGATATTTACAATATGTTTTTCTCTGTTTTGTTGTTACCACCATATCTCAAGAATATATACAGGAGCACCCAATCACATACGCATGTGGTCATGGGCTGACATATTTTAAGGGTAGCTAGGCTAAGCTCTCAAATTGTCGACAATTGCTTGCTGCCACAAAACGTGTTTTCGTTAATCAGAGCCCTTTTGAATTATCTCCAAGGCCGAGGTGTTTTCATTGCCTTGCACGGTTCATGTTAAAAATGGTTTAGTCTGCGGTCGAACAAAATTACTGTGCATATATATCTACACAAGGATATCAAGTCCCTTTATAACTGGGCTATCACCTAGTTTTATAAATTACGAGATGCTCACATATCTCAATGCTGATTAATTTATAGTAATAAGATCAAGATTACAGTCTTCATCGAAATTGGTTAATGGATTATTTATCCTCAAACGCGATGCCTGTATGCCAAGATAATCAGCCTGCGTGACTGGTTCCAATCCAACTGTCCTGATTAAAATGTTTTAGTGCGTCTTTATATAAATATAAACGTGCTAAAATATGAAACCTTGTTCCATATATGTTCACCTCTTTGCTAGAGGGTGAAAATGAGTAATACGCTGTTATCCCCTGATTGATGAAGAATATACAATTCCACCTGAAACCATAACATATGGATGTGTTACTGAACTATGCGTTCCCATGACACATAATAAAGGATTTTACTGTATACTTCTCAACGAAGAAACCGTACTTTAGTAATGTTATTGTAATCAGTCAAGAAAGAGTACGTGGGATTAAATTTAATCTAACGTTGGGTGAAAGGTGGATGGGATATGCTCTTGATCCCGTGTCCGGGTGAAAATGTTCCCGAGAGAGCCACCTTTCTGTTGGGTGTCTTATATGACATTAAATGTGAAATATAACACCTGACCGTGGCTTTCCTCCAGATGATAAATATATTAACCAATATAGATATGCCGCACATATATTTTTAAACCGTGTGAGGTATAAGCGGGCCAGTGTTACTATGGGTTATGTAGTTTATCAGGGTTTTGATATTATAATACTGGATTGCCAAATCAAGTAAGCCGTATGAATGGTATAAGATTCCTGATAGCCGGCAGCATTTCAGAGAACATTTAGACTTGAGTCAGGTATGATACCTAAATTGAGAGATGAAGACATTCAAAACATCTTTGGTGTTCTCCAGTTGAATCTAAATCTTGAATATAGCTTCAACTGCTGTCCGTGAAATGCTATGTTCGACATAAAAAAGGTCCATTTAGGTTTCCCAAAAGTAGCAAAAAGCAAAATGTCATGGATGTAATTACACAAAAAGATTTAATTCAGATTACAATCTTTCATACATGTGTGTAAATATTACGAACATATCCAGAGCTCATTTCATCTCATCATTGTATCTTTCAAATGTTCTTTTCATAAATGTTTCGTATGAATGGACTGAGATTGCATGATTCCAGAGAGCATGGTTCTAAAGAGCGGTTATATCATTTGGGGCAGATTTAGGAATTCTTCAACCATGATCTAAATAAATGCTAAAACCAATACGTCGCTGAATGCGACCAGCAGTAGTTGTATTGATTGAAACCGAATCCGACCCAGTTACGGAATTTAACCGGGTGTAGTTTGGAAGCGCGGAACAATGGGACAGAATAAACTTGCAAATGCGCATTACGTTTTAAGCTCAAATTACTGCATACATCTTTTAATGTTTGCTACTCTAAGTTTACCATCAGGTTACAACCTGATCCCAGGCCCTCAAAAGCGTCGAATATGGGGTCTCTTTACATAACCTTATGCTTTATATAAAAATACACCAAGGTGTGAAACGCACTTTGAGTTAAACGAGAAATAGACGATTTACCTCCTAACAAGATACATCAGCATATTCTGCAATTGTCACTCTATATAATCCGGTCGTCAAATTAGTAAATTTGTGCAGGTCGGGGAGGACAGAGCTTCGTCACTGACGGTCTGTGCTGGGTAAAAGATGGCAAATAAATAATAAATAAATTAAAATACTCCTGATGAAGAGGTCAGCATATAGAGTCGAGGGATATCAATCTTATGGCCAATCACAAGATAATTCTTAGCGCACTTGAACAGAACGCTGTTGAGTGGTCAAAACGAGAAAAAGTAGCCTACAGTACTCGCTGATTGGCTGAATCTTGTCAAAGCAAGGTTGTCGATACTATCCTCCACATCGATAGAAATACCCTTCGCGAAGCAAAACGAAAATTGAGAGACACCTTGGTGCAAGGCGTTCTTGCAGACCTCCAAAGTAAATTCGTTATTGTTCCAGCAGGCCGTATGTAATATAACATTTATATGTGAATATTGGCATTACGAGGTGCTGGTTAAACATTTGATTATAGCTATTCCACCTGCTTCTGTATCGACTTACTCCTCCACTTACATTACTTTGAAAGATATAGTAACAAATACAGGCAGTTTCTCATGAAAGGGGTATTTGCCTTCCTACTACTCATACTGATATACCAAAAATGAAAAACTGGTTACCAGTATACTAATGTCAGAAGCCATATCTGTTCTCCTATGAATACGCCAATACGCAGAAATTTTCAAAAGATAACCATTTCAAAGGGCGTTCATTCATATTCACCAAACGCTAAACAGACCATCTCCGGAAAATGGATATTCCTTATATTAGCGACGCTGCGAAGGACACATACATGGACTTGCATGGATTTGGAGGAAACTACCGATATCCATATGATAAATCATATTTGAACCTATAGGGTAGAGGGAAGTAATTATTTTGCCCATCCCTCGCAATGTTAAATGATTTCATTAAATTTTTTCAAAAACACCAGACAAATAATTCTAGGACATATGTTCATCAAAATAGATTAGTGATCACTTAGACGGTATGACAACATGGTGTTATCCAGTACCATTTTCAACGACCTGAAGACAATTGAAGACAATACTGGAATTCAACTGGCTTTAAATATTGCCAGCGCGCGTTAATTACGGGGAGGATTTACGCGAAATTTGCAGACAATATTTTGTCTGCCTTACTGACATCATTAAACAACTGTTGACCGCTTCTCTTCTGAAGGAAGCCGAACTGTGTTTTTATTATTTTTATTTCATACACATTTGAAATTTGTGCTCACTGTCATACGAAATAGGTATTTCGATTATTGACAGGGAAATTATTTATGGACGATAGCTGAATGTTGGATGTCAAATCTGATGCTTGCTATTTGATTACACTTTATATTTTGATATGGCATCGACTGATCTAGTTCTATGAGGTTAAGGGCCTGTGACCCATCTGGGTCAAAATTTACGATATGTTTCACTGCACGATTGTTTAGCACTATATCGATTCGTTCATCAGGTGAGCTTATTTTCGAGAATACATGCTTGTTTGTAGGCAAGCCTAGCCTTCAAATACTCATTATTCCTGATTTTCTCCTGATTGAGTATGAAT
Organism: Hanleya hanleyi; assembly: GCA_036873755.1. Classification (NCBI taxonomy): domain Eukaryota; kingdom Metazoa; phylum Mollusca; class Polyplacophora; order Lepidopleurida; family Hanleyidae; genus Hanleya; species Hanleya hanleyi. Next base: position 15,220 of record JAVTVY010011292.1, read on the forward strand.
TGGGAATTCTCACTTGTCTCACAGAAACACGGCTGGGATCCTCATTGTCAGTTAATAGACCCTAACCTGTTCACTGTATTAATTTTATCACTTGATTGTTGCAGTTGTATAATTTGGCATGGATAGTCTGAACTAGGTAAAGAAAACGACGCTGTGCCTCAGTTTTCTGAATGTTGTTCTCGATGCTGTGAAATCAATGTTCGAATTGTGACCATCACATTTTATCCAATTTTGCTCAATTTAAAACGCATAAAATGCTACAAAAGGATCTAGATCAAGTTTTGAAACACTAAGGCACCAATTTGTTGAAGAGTTGTTCTACTCGGTATAGTTAAAAAAATATTGAAAAATCGAAAGTTCTCGAAAAATAAACGTAAAATAGATGCCCATTTAAAAGGCAAGCAGTTAAATTAGAATAACTTCATACCTGATCTCACAACCAATATATCCACATATTTGGAATTACAGGGAACTATATTTTACTTTAATTTATACATGCATATTAATCATGTTGATTTCACGAAAATACGACAAATGCAAATGGATGTGCGACAATCCGCTCAGGTGGGTCGCAACTTGAAGACCTTAATTGCAGAAATAAAACAAGCGTAGAATGTGTGCTTAAAAACTAATGCACATTATACCATGTAGTAGTATAAGTGATTCTTCCATAAAAAAAATTTGTGACTTGGGGCAAAAGGAAATACATTATAACATACCAGCGTCTAGTCCCTGCGTCATAATTTCAATATTCATCCGTCGTTCACTAAAGAATTTCCGCGTCCATAATCCAAAGACCTATGCCGTACAATACAACATTAGCACCAAGACATCACCATATTCGCTGACATCACCATAGTGCATTAAGGGACCGAGAGAATTATCGGAGGCAATTTGGAGGGAGCACTAAACTTTCTGTGGAAAGGGTTCCTATGGTATCTTAGCACGACACTGCATTACGCTCAGTGGTAATAAACGTGCAGTAACTAGAGGAAATGTTGTTACACCAGATTTATTACATGTCATCGGTTGTTTCTTTTTAAATATAAGTGAACGATTCAGATATATTCTTCACAATTGTAGAAAGTATCACTCAAAATATTTCGTTGTTGCCCAGAGGCTCAGTGACTGCACCCAAGATGAGGTTCGCTAGTCTTATTCCGGCACTCGAACAACGAAAGTAACACAAGGAATCGGGAACTTTTTAGTGAGATACATGTACTAGGACACGTTACTACCGTTTTTCAAGGATGGTTTGGTCTACCGTCAAACTAAAATTTCTGTGATGTAGTTTGGCTAGAAAGAGATATCAAGTTCCACTCCAGTTCTTTATAGCTGGGCTATGGCGAAGTTTTATGAATTAGGAGTTGCCTAGATCTTACCACTAAGTAATGTATCGTCATTAAATCCAGATTATAGTCTACATGGTAAATGGATAAAGCATTATTTACCGCCAACTGTAATGCCTGTATGCCAAGATAAACAGCAATTGCGACTGGTTTCAATGTGGTAGTCCTGATAAAATATTATATTTTAGTACGTGTCTGTGTAAATGTTAAACGTGCTTGCTCAAATATTGAAACTACATCCGCCATGATAACATTTGTGCTATTGTGTAGAAATAGGGGAAAAGTTATTATCCCCTGTTTTGGTTTGTGAAGAAAATACAGTTTTCCTTTCAGTCATAACATGTGAATACGTTTATTACAATCCAACGGTTCTTTCCTATGACATATGCTGATGTGTTATACAATGTACTCGTCAATATGAATATACCGTACGTGGTTAATTTTACTGAAAGGTTGATGGAATCTTTCCTAGGCTCCTTGTGCGGAGCTCCCCGAGAGCCATTATGGTAACTTATTCTTATTGGGAATTTAATAGGATATTAAATCCGAAATATAACCCGCGGCATGCTTTGCTTTAGATGATAATATCCATTAAAATAATATAGATACGCCTCAAATGCCTTTAGGGGCCCTGCCAAGAAAAAACGTGCCAGTATTGGTATGAGTTGCATAGTTTATCAGCCTGTTACCTTTTTGGATTGCTAAATCAAAAAGCCGAAAACACAAATCGCCATGAATATAAATACAGCACTGATCAGATTATCACCATTCATATATTCGTCATATTTTTACCATTCAAATCCCTGGATATATCGTAGTGATAAACTGAGATCGATCACATGAATGGTCTGAATGAGCAATATTCCAATGAACCGTTGTATTATCTGTATCGCTATTTAATTATGATCTAAATAAAAGCTAAAAGCTGTACATTTCTGAATGCGATTGGCAGTAGTTGTATTGGTCGAAACTGAATCCAATCCAGTTACGATAATTTTTCCCCGCTTCGCGAAGTTCACAAGACGGATACAACCCTTTGCAACATCAATGGATAGATAGTTATGTGGTGTAGACCATTATAGTCCCTGTGATCAAATATATGCGTGGATATATCCGAAGCCATTTCAAATTACATATTAAGTGTTAATCATGTTAAAGCGCGAAGTAATGTGTCAGCGTTGCATTTGACTACACCGATAGATGACACACGACAGATTCTATATATACAGTTAAACTACCGTTGTATGCGTGACCTATTTCCTTAAAATGCGTCTTGGTGGCATGATCAAGATAGGGATAAGTGGATCATTTTCATTCGACAGCAATGTACACCGAATTAATGGAATCTGGTAAAGTTACGGCAGCTTCAGTGTAAGGTTAATGCGTTAAACTGCGGAAAGAAGAGTAGCATCAAACAAGCGCAGAACGTGTGCTTTAACACGAATCCACATTATCGTGTATTCGTATAGTGATTCTCCCATTTAATTACATGTGGTCTGGGTCAATAACTAACAGATTAAACACGTTGCTAATTTGCTGACATCTCCAGTCTGCATCCATTAGGGGACAAAATTAAATTATTGGGGGCAATTTCGAGGGAGCACTAAACTTTATGTTGGAAAGGTTGCTGTACTATCTCATTTTCTTGAACACGTCAAGGCTTCATTTTATAAACATGAAGTAACAGTCCGTGAGCTACTAGGGGTCACCTTGCATCCCCCTCCCCCTCTCTCCACTACAGACCGAAACTATGTTTTTTATGTACTTTAGGACATGTCAAATAAGAAACAACTTGTTAACAGTCGATAAACTGGGACTCACTACCCCTTTAATCACTTTGAAATTACTCCTATGTTAAAAAGTACAATTTTTGTGACAATAGGGGGTAGGGTTACAAGAATAGTCTTATCTTCCAAAATTATTATCCAAACTTTATAATGTTGGTCACATATTATTCAGCATTGATTGCTGCATCAAATATTTACAAGAATTATTACTATTTGTTGGGTATGACGTCACACAGGTACCATACATACAACAGTAGGAGTAGTAGCGAAAGCGGGCGTTTTGGGGTGCGTGAGGGTGTGTTTGGGGGACCATTCTTGGTCCGAATGCGTCGTGTGATGTGTCAAAATGAAGCCCTTGATTTGTAGACCACGACTTGAGAGATGTCCACGTCATCTGTGACGTCATTGGTGACGTCATCAGTAGGAGTAGTAGCCAAAGCGGGCATTTTGGGGGCGTGAAGGAAGGTTTTTGGGGTAGAGATGGACCATCCGTGGTCTAAATGGACCGTGAGGGGTGTCATCTTGTAGCTCTCTGCATGTAGACGACGAATGGCATAGTTTTTGTTGGAAGTCGCATCATGCTACTCATGCGCAGCTGGGCAGTAGTGAAAAAAGATGTCATTTTGGGCGTGGGCAATGATATGTTTGGACAATTAAGGGACCCATGTTTGCTCCAAATGGACACGTTGGGGTATTCTAGTAAAGCTTTCGTGGGATATTCAGACAGGCATGTTTTTTATTGGAAGTCAGCCCAATCTGCACATGTGCAGTTGGCGTGTAGTAAGTAAAGTGGTCATTCTGGAGGTGCGCAGGGGTATATTTGAGAGATTGAGGTTCTATATCTCATCCAAAGATGGAGTGTAGGGTGTCATCTTGAAGCTGTCGTGGTATAGACCACGACTTGAGGGGTTTCCATGTCATCTTTGACATCTTTGGTGACGTCATCAGTACGAGTGGTAACGAAAGCGGCCATTTTAAGGGTGCGTAGTGGTGTGTTTGAAAGACTGCGGGACCATTCTTGGCCCGAATGGGACCGTGTGGGGGTATCATATCGAACCTTTCGTGGAAAGGCGTCCGACTGGTCCGGTGTGTCATAGAAGTAGGGGATATGGCTAACATGCGCAGAGAGTAAAGGGTGGAAAAGGGGCACTGGAATGGAATTTTAGCATCGAGGTGAATCATCCGTGGTCCGAATGGGTCGTGTGGGGTTTCGTAGTGAAGGGCTCGTGGGGTAGCGTCGGATTGGACTGGTGTGTAGCCTAGCATCATCGTTCTGCGCATGCACAGTCTGGCAGCAGTATAGAGCCATTTGAGAAACTACAGAGCTCAGAGCTGTGGGATGGATCGGATGAGTACTTAGAGCTCGTAGCTCTTGAAGTCGGAGCTCTTGGAGCTCGGAGCTCTTGGAGTCGGAGCTTGGAGGTCTTGGAGCTAGAGAATGACGTCATCGCAGGCATGCGCACGTACATGTGGTGCACCCTGTATCCTATAGCTCGTAGAGCATAAGGTACACCAGGATGCGTGCGATGACACCACGAGCCCTTCAATACGAAACCCCACACGAACCATTCGGACCACGAATGGTCCACCTCGAGTCTGAAATTCCATACAAGTGCCCCTTTTCCACCGTTTCCTGTCTGAGCATGCGCGCCATATCCCTCACTTCCATGACACGCCAGACCAGTCGGACGCTGTCCTACGTAAGCTTCAATATAATACCCCACACGTCCCATTCGGACCAAGAATGGTCCGTCCCTCCGTCTCTCCAACGTACCCCTACATACCCCTAAATGGCCGCTTTCGCTCTCTGTGCATGTTAGCCATATCCCCTACTTCTATGACACACCGGACCAGTCGGACGCCTTTCCACGAAAGCTTCGATATGATATCCCACACGTCCCATACGGGCCAAGAATGGTCCCGCAGTCTTTCAAACACACCACTACGCACCCTTGAAATGGCCGCTTTCGTTACCACTCGTACTGATGACGTCACCAAAGATGTCACAGATGACAAGGAAATCCATCAAGTCGTGATCTACACCACGAGAGCTTCAAGATGACACCCTACACTCCATCTTTTGATGAGATATAGAACCTCAATCTCTCAAATATACTCCTGCACACCTCAAGAATGACCACTTTACTTACTACACCCCAACTGCGCATGCGCAAATTGGTGCGACTTCCAATAAAACCACGCCAGTCCGAGAGCTTCACTAGGATACCCGAACCGGTCCATTTGGACCAAACATGGGTCCCTTGATTGCCCAAACATATCATTGCCCATGCCCAAAATGACATCTTTCCTCACTACTGTCCATCTGCGCATGAGTAGCACGATGCGACTTCCAACAAAAACCATACCATCCATCGTCTACATGCAGAGAGCTACAAGGTGACACCCAACACGGTCCACTTGGACCATGGATGGTCCATCTCTACCCCAAAGAGCTTCCTTCACACCCCCAAAATGCCCACTTTGGCTACTACTCCTACTGATGACGTCACAGATGACGTGGACATCTCTCAAGTCGTGGTCTACAGAACAAGGGCTTCACTTTGACACATCACACGACGCATTCGGACCAAAAATGGTCCCTCAATCGCTCAAACACACCCTCACGCACCCCAAAATGCCCGGTTTCGCTACTACTCCTACTGTTGTATGTATGGTACCTGTGTGACGTCATACCCAACAAATAGTAATAATTCTTGTAAATATTTGACGCAGCAATCAATGCTGCATAATATGTGACCAACATTATAAAGTTTGGATAATAATTATGGAAGATAAGACTATTCTTGTAACCCTACCCCCTATTGTCACAAAAATTGTACTTTTTAACATAGGGGTAATTTCAAAGTGATTACAGGGGTAGTGAGTCCCAGTTTATCGACTGCTAACAAGTTGTTTCTTATTTGACATGTCCTAAATTACATAAAAAACATAGTTTCGGTCTGTACTGGGGGGTGGGGAGCAAGGTGACCCCTAGTAGCTCACGGACTATAACAGATGAATGTCGAAATAAAACCCAAATCCAATACTTCGTTTTTACGATTACTTATAGAATGAATTTGGCAGCGCGATAGTCAAAAGGATCTGTTACGTTAACACGGCAAACTCTCCTTTATTCGTGACGGTAATAAAGCTGATTTTTCTCAATCGAAACCCGACAAAATCAGATTTTTTTGAAGTGTACACACTGAAACATGAGCAGTAAACAAAATGTGATGGTCAAATGCATAGAAATGTATTAATGGTAGATCAAAATGTGCTAGCTAGCCTATTGCTAGGAAGGATATAAAACATCAAACCGAAATTATAGTTTTACATAATATACATGAGCAGTGTGACTAACGTCACAAGACCTACAAAGTAGAGTAGGCATTAGGACTCGAACGCGAACTGAACTCTTGGAAATTCCCATCCCCAGTTGAAATCCTGCCTATATTAAGATGGGCACCGCCCAAGTCAGAATCGCCAGTGATTTTCATCAAATATCACCAGAAATTTTCATCAAAAGTAGGTCAGCTCAGAACTAACGATCGCCGATTTAATTTTACAATTTTTTAACTAAAGGAAACAGGTTGAATAATAAAAAGTTCAGTAGATTTCAAGCTTTACGTATGAAAATACATTTACATCTCTTTAATAGTTTTCAGCGCCCTTGTCCAGGATCATAACAACTTTTTGAATCGCATTATTTTCCCAACAATACAACAAATTTGTATATATAGTACTATAGTAGAAAGGTAGCATTTATGTAGTTTACGGTAATTCAACTCAAGACCAACATCTTCCCTGCACGAGATGATAATGATTCTATGTCATTCTCCTGAGCATAACCGGTACAAAGACGAATAAATAGCGTCTCTACATCACGTTGTTATCTAGATATATGAGACAACACATTTTGGGTATCGGCAATCTGATGAATGTACTATTCTGGTTTTCTTGTTTCACATTATATTCTATGAAGGTTGGTCGGTGAATTTCTTCATTGATAAACATTAAACCACATCAGCTTCGTTGTGTGAATGGGAATTGCATTGCTGTGACACACCAACACACTCCGTGGCAGTGATTCTGTATCCCCTAATCAAGGAATCAAAATGGATCATGATTTGAAATGACAAGACAAATTTAGACATATTTTGTTTACACATGTAATTTTTTGTTTAAATTATATCCCAGTGTGATATATAGTCAATATTCAAGAGGTACAAAAAAACCCTCAAAGTATGTGCTCATATTTTCACATCATGATCGAAGTTATTTTATCTAGTTAAATTCTACCCAAAGAAAATAAATTAAGACCCTTTAAACATGCCGTCATGGCTTTGTTTCACCCTCAGTAAACTTTTATCATTGTTGCTCACACAGACTAATCTGAAGGATGATATCACATCTTTCTTTCTTCTGCTGGGTTATTGCACCAGGCTAACTTAATTGGTTGATGTAGGATATTTCACCATCAGTGGGCAATTTGACCTGAATTTGTAGCCTGATGTGGTCTGTGATGAAATGTTTGGATGTGAAATAGGATACACGTTAAAGGCCACAGTTTACATATATCTATAACAATATACTGAATTGTGTGTATTGAGGCTGGCAAGTTGGTAATAGCAGTGTAGATAAATGCACTAACAAATGATGGAAAATTAGCATTTCCTATTTCATACATGGCAGTGTGACTAACGTCACAGGACCTACGAAGTGCAGTAGGCATTAGGACTCGAACGCGAACTGAACTCTTGGAAATCCCCACCCCCAGTTGAAATCCTGCCTATATTAAGATGGGCACCGCCCAAGTCAGAATCGCCAATCAAAAATCACCAGAAATTTTCATCAAAAGTAGGTCAGCTCAGAACTTGTTGGTAACAGTCTCTTAATGCGCCTTCATTCCAAAATAAATAACACTCGCCGATTTAATTTTACAATTTTTTAATTAAAGGAAACAGATTGAATAATATAGGTTCAGTAGATTTCAAGCTTTACGTGTGAAAATACATTTACATCTCTTTAATGGTTTTCAGTGCCCTTGTACAGGATCAAAACAACTTTTTGAATCACATTATTTTCCCAACAATACAACAAATTTTTATATATAGTACTATAGTAGAAAGGTAGCATTTATGTAGTTTACGGTAATTCAACTCAAGACCAACACCTTCTATGCACAAGATTCTATGTCATTCTCCTGGGCATAACCGGTACAAAGACGAATAAATAGCGTCTCTACATCACGTTGTTATCTAGATATATGAGACAACACATTTTGGGCATCGGCAATCTGATGAATGTACTATTCCGGTTTTCTTGTTTCACATTATATTCTATGGTGGTTGATCGGGGATTTTCTTCATTGATAAACGTTAAACCACCTAGCTAGGCTGTCGTCATTCAGACTGTACAGCCTACACAGTCCAGAGAAAATACACCGCACATTCTTGTACTCCCAGACTTATCACATTTGATGGCAAGTTTAGCGGGCTGTTTAATGTCTAAGCTAGGAAATGTTCCAGGGTAGTTGACAGGCATAATATACTATAGTATCTGCTATACAGGACACCGACCACTGTAATTTGATGTGACAGCAGCACGAGTACAAACCAGCCTTATCTCAGTGGGCTTGGATATAAATCACTGTTAAATACCACAAGGCTCCGATAGAGCCTCTCTCTGTGTTTGTTCCAAGGACAAGCCTTAATGACTTTTAAATCCACTGATAAGGAGTTCCCGGGGCTTCATGGTCATAACATGATACTGTTAAAGGCCACATGGATGGTATGTATCTGTAACAATATACTGAAGTGTTAATATTATATCTAATTTTAATCAGAATTATTTCAGATCAGAACTTGCTGGTAACAATGCCCTAATGCACGTTCATGCCAAAAATCAAGGTCAATGTCAACGGTTCTCCTTATTTTGCCGACGAAAGGATTCGGATGGACTGACTCACTCACTCATTACCGGACAATTTGCGATCTGTAGCCTACTTCGTAGGAAAAAACAATTACGGATGGCATATCCCACCAGATGTTGTACTGTGTTATATATACAGTGAAACTTACAGCCAAGGGCTCCCGATGGGCATGACAGTGCACTCGCTGAGCCATCAATAAATAATAAAAAAAAATAATTATAATCAAATTTTCATGAGAATTCGGTCAGCTCAGAACTTGCTGGTAACAATGCCCTAATGCACGTTCATGCCAAAAATCAAGGTTCTAATGTCAACGGTTCTCCTTATTTTGCCGACGAAAGGATTCGGATGGACTGACTGACTGACTGACTCACTCATTACCGGACAATTTGCGATCTGTAGCCTACTTCGTAAGAATAAATGTTGTTGGACATTTTAACGAACCAAGATTGGTTTTGCCTTGAGGTATTTTTGTTACAGGAGAAAATCATTCTTATAAAGGCCACAAAGATATCAAAGTTGGCCATGTAGCACAATCGTAAATCAATTTATATGAAATTGAGTATAGCAATTATTTCGAGGCTGATATTTCAGTATGTAAACGTCTTGAAAAATCTCATTTTGTAGGGTTTGGATTAAAAAATATATCCACAGCAAATGTTGTCATATGGTTATTTTTACATGACGTATTTGTTCTCACTTTTTAACTTATAGTTGGTTGGTTGAGATATAACTGAAATATTGTTGAAACCAACGTGAATCCTACTCACTCACTCGCACCGATATAAACGTTTTATATCCTTCGGATTGAATTGCATGTGGCACGATAAACATAGGTTTGGTTCAGTCTGTGATTTCTCTTCCCTTTCGCCACGGGGCGGATCCTAAAATTGTATAATTGTAGGATCCATGGCTACATCGAAGGATATTTATTGCAGCTGGACCGTCCTGTTATCCATCGATGTGCAGAAGGTTCAGAAGAACTACTCTGCTGATTTATTAAATGACTTTCATATTTGGTTGTCGCTTTTCCTCCCCTCTCTCAAAAATAACTTCAGTCTCCACGAGCTCCAGGCAATCTGGAGAGTGTATAACGTATACCTCCGCCCATAATCATACAGATGCTGAGAAATCCAGCAACTCGTACAACGAGACCGGATTTGTGGATTGGTGATGGTAACGAATCCGACCTGAAATCACTATAAGTGTGTTAATCTGATAAGCATCCCTTCATCTCAACTAAGATCGTTTATTATGATCATCGTCCGATCCAAACACAATGCAAAATAAAGAATTATGTACAACTACAGGATGGCGAATGCACATCAATTATTCATCACCAATAAATTACAACTCAGCTTTAACATCGCATATCTAATAAACACACAGATGCACGGAATACACACTGTAAAAAGGATGTTTGTCGGAACATTGAAAGTGGTTGCAACTGAGTTTTGAAACTCAGTAGGTGAGGATCTCCGAAAAACCCTTTTAGGTGTTTCGAAAAACAGCAGTTTTATTTTTCCAAAGCCCAAAATGTAGTCATTTGAGAACCCAGTTAAAGGGTTTTCCAAACCCCTCTTCTCAATGCAGCTCAGTTGCAACCCGGATTTCGAAACACCAAAAAGTGGTGCTTAAAAAAACCCACTTCGTTTTGTCCTGAGGCTAAAATAATGGTTCAAACAATAAGGTCATTGAACAAACATCCATACAATATGCAGTATATAGAGTCAAAAATGAAGCTGGTATGCTTAAATTTATTATATGCTTTGATGCAAATCAAGAAATATTCACCATCACATTTAAACTCTGATGGACAGTTATAAATCAATTGATAGAAAATTTATACTTTTATCCTGACACTATTCTGCTAATCAAGCAGTCTGGGGGAGCCTCGAACATTCATCATGTCGGGGTTGTCAGAGCATTTCCATCATAGCTCTCTAGATTTGTATCTAATACCGCTTATGCCGGTGCTAGGGGCCGTGTGGTCATATCATCCAAGTTGCCACATGAACAGGTACAATAAAAGTGTACCTGAGATAAAACACATATCACGAATCGTTAAGATTCTTGGTATGTGCCAGACGACTATTCTGTGAAGTCATGTGACGCAGTCAGTATGTCGGCACCTCTTCCCACTTCCCTTATATGTGTTGTAATTTTTACCTGTATATGGCGAGATTCTGCTGGTGGACATTTCGTCCCCGAGGCCCGCCCCCTGTACAGACCTTTTTGGTCTTTGATATATGTTGGCATTTGTGGGAAGTTGATGCTGGGACGACATCGGGCCTCACAGACTAGTCTTTTGTGTTAAATGCCGTCATTTAGATCTGACGACGATACAGCTCACCAATCTCCAATGTACGAGTTGTCACAGCGAAACAGCTCACCAATTAGCAGTATACGAGTTGTCAGAGCATTTCCATCATAGCTCTCTAGATTTGTATCTAATACCGCTTATGCCGGTGCTAGGGGCCGTGTGGTCATATCATCCATGTTGCCACATGAACAGGTACAATAAAAGCGTACCTGAGATACAACACATATCACGAATCGTTAAGATTCTTGGTATGTGCTTTAGAATAGGTTTACCAGACGACTATTCTGTGAAGTCATGTGACGCAGTCAGTATGTCGGCACCTCTTCCCACTTCCCTTATATGTGTTGTAATTGCAAATACAGATGGACAGTTCTTAAAACAAGGAAAGGAAATTAAACCTATTAACAGGTAAATTTATATTTCCAGGAAATCCTTTCCCCATGACAGCGATGTACCATATTACAAGAAATTCACAATTAAGTATCTATCGTCTGTTTAAAACTAACTTTGAGTGTGAAATGACGGTGCTATATAGCCACTCTTGAGCAAAAAATTAGGTCAGCACTAATTAAAATTAAGAATATTATAGTGCATATCAATTAGATATTGAAAATTGTCGTTGCACACTCCCACAGACTCCCCGGAGAAATGTGTGTAGTCATTCCCACAAAATTTGAGATAAAACGGACGCATTTATGATGCGGAATGACCTGCCAAATTGCTTTAATATTGTTTTCAAGATTTATTGCAAAAGCCAATTCTTTAACTTCCATATAGTTGTGGCCTCCTAGAGCTGGTTGATTATATAGGCAGTGTATACATTACCTGCAATTTCATTCCGGAGTCCTCGCATACGGACTGTTTTTCTGCGATTTTCATTCGCTGCTGTGATAGAGAATCCGAAAACAAACAAATATGATAATATCGTCGTGGTGTTTAGGTGATTCAAAACACATAGATTTCAAAATACCAGAAAATGGGTTCTTCAATCACTAATGCAGTGATTCAAATTTCTTTCTTTTTACAGTGTACTTATTGTTTATTATTTCAGAAACTGTGGCCTTCATTAGACTATGCGTTTAGGGAAGTTCTGAAGGAAAAGTACAGCAAGGAAACTATGGAAGCGTGGAAGAAAGTGTACTGGTATATTAAAGCTCGGATGGGAGAAGGCATGAGAGAAGGTACAGCAGAAGACCGACAAAGATCAGACATACCCGAAGAAGTGGATGCTGACGACGAAGAGGATGGGCCTGTGTTTGACAACCCATATATTCATAGTAATGACTGACTCTCCCATACACACAGGAGAATTATTCAAATTTCAGATAGATGTTATCGAAAATAGTTGACAAACAACGCTTGGTTTGAGTTCCGAAGACACGACATAGTTGATAAATATGGCAAGACATGGTTTAAATACTTCAGTGTCAGAAACGAAATAGAAAGATTGTTAAGTGGGGAGGGGGGGGGGGGGTTAGTGGATATCAATATTATGGAATATTTCATCTGAATGACGTAAATATTTTTAAAAAAAGTTATCGTCTTTCTGGAATATGCTTGATGCTTTATGTTGTATATAACTCAAATACCTTCCCAGTGTCTGGATGCCTGCAGGAAACCACATTTGAGATTGCAGGCAATGCTGTGGCTATATATCCTACTTTGGAATGTTTTCTTTACTGCATTATACTCCATTGTCTGAGTGGCAGATTTTAAAGACAACTGAAACATTATGGCGGAGATGGAGTATTGTACATGACATTGTCCTTTTGACAATCTAATACTGACAACAACCTTTGACGGGCACTGTATACATCGCTTTGGCACTATACTTGGACATATAGCATTTTCAGACCATCGCGATATGGTTCTTTTTTTTCATGTTTATGTTGTGACATTGAAGATTATGTTACATCCAGGATATTGACGAACGTTATTTACTGACTGATTTTATTCTTCGTATTTCATATGATATTCAGTTAGATATATGGTACATTCACTTATACAGTACATTATATTATACAGTTCTACATACAGTACATTAGATTATACACTAATTTTAATCTATAAACAGGAAATTTCATAACGATAAAATTATCAAAATTGGTCAAATTATAATAGGTCTAAGTAGCTAAAATGTTCACAGTCAACGGTCCAGAGTGATACGATGTCAGTATACTATCCCTCTTCTTTACTTACTCATCTTTTATGTATCAATGATTATACGGTAATAAATACATTTATAATTACAGTATCGTATTCTCGCCTTTTCAGATATTACCTCTATAAGTTCAACAGCAGAAGAATTGGGGGCACGGTTAGTCCAGTGGTTAATATATCGGACTCTCACCAATGCGGCCCGGGTTCGATTCTGCATGGCGTCGTCTCGGTCGTATGTGAGATTGGGTTTCTGGTCCCAGGCCGTGCTCGTGGGTTTCCCTCCGGGTACTCCGGCTTTCCTCTCACACCGCAAAACCAGATGTATATATGATTGTGAGAGATGTTTCTATGTATGAATGTGCTCGGCCCAGTTGAAGATTGGCTTATAGCCAAACTGGCTACCGAGGGTAAAGAAAGATCATTATTATTATTATTATTCTTAGAATTGCTGTTAAATCTTCGTGCCTGTTATTTGGATGGTAGGTAGCGAAATACAAAGGAAACACTGTAGAATCTGACATCGCTCGAAATCAATAGGTCGAAATTTTTAGCTGCCAGAATGGACGTTAAGTTATTTCTAGGGAGTTACCATACTCCATTGGAGAGCCACGCTGCAAAAACAGTGGATAGCATGCTGTAAGCTTTTGATGGTATTATAATAAGCGAAGGCATGTAGCCTAATTACACCGTGTAACGTAGGGTATTGAAGTGTATGATACCTTGATATACTACCATAGCAGGTGTGTAGAATGCGCAAGGATTTGCGTTTAATTGTTGCCTGTATATGTTGAGATTCTACTGGCGGATGTTTCGTCCCAGAGGTTTGCCCTCTGTACAAATGGTTGTGATTGTAGTTTTGTGAGTTGAAAATGACGTCTGGCTTCACAGGTATTTGTTTTGATTCTGAACTCGCATTCAATAAATACTCCTCGTTTGGGCCGTTTTTAAATATTTGTCGGTCACATAGTTCATTATTTCTCAACAGATGACTTGATGGGACTATTTCATCATCGCCCTGAAACATTTGTATCTAATACCGCTGAAGCCGGTGCTAGGAGCCGTGTGGTGGGGGCCGTATGGTCATGTCAGTCAAAATTGTCCGCATGAACAGCTGCAACAAAAGCGTGGCCGAGATACAATTATCACCAGGGATTTCCTTTGATTGTTGTGATGTTTTTCGAAATATGCCATTAGTATATCTGTTTGTGGGGTCTTATGACTTCTTGTCAGTACGACGGCATCGTTTTCCACTACCCTTTTAATGTTGCATTTAATTAGAAAATGGACTCCAATTTGACAATTAAAAAGGAACAAACAAAGCGATTTTGAACATACTTACATTTGTACATATATTGACAAGCTCACAGAGATATCTATGTCCTTCCAAAGGTCGGTTGGCTATTGGGGCGAGCCAATCCGTAGTACATATAAGATATCAAGTGCTTCTTGAGGGATATGATAAATTTTTCATAGAGTTGGGTGAGAAAATTTATATTTTCAGTAACGAATTCATTCTTATGAGATGAAATATTAATGATATTTGTCGTATAAGTTTGTGGTAATAGTTTATTCTGGATGTTTAAAAACTTTAACATCCATTCAAATTTTGTAGGGCTCTTACGATGAAGGTACACCGAAACATTGATATCTGCACTCTGACGTGCTTCAAAGGCAAGCTAAAATTGGATAGAGAATTATTTCAAATTCAGGATACAGTGAAGACATGCAGTAGATAGTACTACTTTTATTTTATTAGTTCTGTCCACCAAATCATCGATATTCGTGACGAACGGACACGCCCCATTCTCTTCAATAACGAAGCACGGTGGATCGTGTGTCGATGCGGGTTCGTCCTCGCCTCTCTGTAGACAGGACTGACGTCTTGATTCTCGTTGAGCTCCCTGTTCGAATACGGTCAGAAAGCTATAGTCGTAAATTTTATAAACGGAGTTATCTTTGTGATGTATTCCGATTCTGAATGAATACTCATCAAAAACGGTTACAGTCGTTGAATGAAGATATTTTTATTCTTCACGTCAACTTTGTGATACACATTAGAGCTTTCGACTGATGGAGGTGCATTTATTTTCCGCTTGTCGCGCTCTGCTCTGTAAGTGTATATTTGATTTATTTGCGTCCATGAATGTGTTGATACTAGTTCCCAACTGTCCAAACTACTGATACAAACGGTCTTAGTTCATTGATAATATCGGTGTTCAAGAAAACTGATCGCCGATATATTAATGTCAGCATTCTTCAGCCCCATTACATACAAGGGATACCATTCATTGGATGTTTCTTTGTTTATAAGTTGCTTTAATTTCTCATTAATAGTATTCATGTAAAATGTGACAACGCAATATATGAACAGCATATAAGTATTCCATTGGATACCAATTATGAGTTCCTTCATGTCTGGCCTATATTTGTTCTCTTATGAATACGACTATACGCAGGACATATGAACCGCCAACATTTCAAAGCCCGTTTCACCAAACGCAATATAGGAGATCTTCTCGCTGTGGATAATCCTTGTATTAATGATGGGTATATATCCCCCTTCACAGGATTGAAGAAAACAACAGAAGTCTCTATACGGCACACCAAGTTCAGAGCTAAAACACAATAAAGATGAAGCAGGCCATCTCTCTCGTCGAATTTGGACAAGAGAGTCAAATTTCGACAACTTAAACTATCCCCTGGACAGTAATATTCCAGTAGACCTGCATATAGAGTACACATATCTCGCCTGGTTGCATCATCTAGACTCAAAGTTTCTCAAATTTGGCGATACATATCGCACGCTGATAGCTTAGCAAGCAAGGTATTTCGTTTCGTTTCGCTCGTTAAATTCCATTCAACCTGGGTTAGGAGGCCGTATAAAGCTCCTGTACCTCAAGATATTCATAGCTTGCATATGAACAGACGCAACGTCCGGGATACTGGTGGATTGCCCAGTAGTGTTTCAGAGAAAAGGTTAAGGATTCTGCCATTACGGAATCTGAAGTCAGTGAATGTATGATGGAGGCACAAATAGATGAAAATATAGGTCACCGAGGCAAAAGATTGTACAATGTCTATCCTATCAGATAGTTCAAGTTGAAATTTAGGGTAGCGGCCAGTGTTTCGCGAATAATATATTTTAGCCCGGGAGATATAACGGTGTTTATTTGGATTTGGCCAATGCTACCATTGCGTTATGTCCGCGGTCAATTACTTCAAAGTATCTGGAGTGGATGATATATGAAGTCAAAAGTTTTTGATGGCTACCTTCATCATCCTGTATATCAAGTGAAAATAAATTACCATGTTTAAGCCGTGCATGTCAGACCTCACTCGATTTTCACTTCATTCGAGATTTATTGTTTACAGCTTGACTTTCTCACAAAGTCATGCGTGTCTGATGCCAAGATAGAAGTTAGTGTGTCACGCGATGTGTTCGCATATGATTCATCGGAATTTATTTTCGAGAGAAAGAATAATTATTCTACCACACCCCATGTGTTTTACCAAATATCATTATTACTTGTAAAGAAAGAAGCTCAGGTGGGATATAATTCCAACAAATCCTACCTCACAACCAATCGGTGTGGATTATATGACTCATAATTTTCTTCGCGTGTCCAGTTGAACACGCCCAGAAGGGTAATAGGATTGAAATAGATATCAACATTTATCGTCTGCCTGTATCTTCTTGTACATCCTTTTGCCGTACATCATGGAGCCAATTAAAGTTGGAGAACAAATTTTTTTCCGCAAAGATTTATTCACAGTTGTTGATGTCATTACACCTTTTTGAACGTATGATAGATACACAATCCAATCATTGGACGACGGGAGAATTTCACATGTATTCTAAAACCAAGGGTCACGCTTGCATTTTGATCGTCAATGACATTTTAGCACGCCCCTAAAGCTGTCATACTGTCGACTGTCCAATCCGTGTGGATTTCAGGCACGCGACTTGCAGGTGTTGCTTGCTTCGATTAATTTAGTTAATCCAGTTTTAAATACACGAGAATATCTTTCTTTTCAGGAAACATCTCCACATTGGGCCGTTTTCAGTATGGTAGAATAGAAATAATTCCTTGTTTACTGTGGTAAAATGCATAGAATAGATCGGGCTGCAACAGGATGAGTCTTCACGTTTCGGCCTGAGTGATTCAACGTGAAGACTCATCCTATTGTAGCCCGATCTATTCCAGGTGTTTTACCACAGTAAACAAGGAATTATTTCTTAAATGATCAGCGAGAATCGAACCCAAGACCCCTCTAATCCGTCGAGTTGCTCTTACCATCTGAGCTCCATATATACAAATTGCTGGGGAGGGGTGGGGGGAGGTGACATTCTTCATACCAAATTGTCAATTCTATATGATTCATTTGAAGTGCAATTTTAATAAAAGGATTCATTTGAAGTGCAATTTTAATAAAAGGATCTTAGAGGGGCACTCATAATGGGTCTAAGCTAATAATGATGTATGGAAGTTCGATTACTGCAAATGGAAAGTGAGAATATCCTATAGATTACAAAGGTTAATTGTCCTTGAGGAACCATCGTCGCAGCGATGTTCCATTATTTCGATGCTTCGCGCACATGAATATACTAATAGGCTGGAACTAACATGACAATAATACTTATCTTCTATAATTGCTCGGCCTTGACTAATTTCGAATACTGGAGTGAAGACAATTCTTCCAAATAGACAACAATTGTCAAGAAAAATTCAAATGATCCGACTTGGCTGCATTACTGAATTACGTACTCCTTGACATGAAGCTTTATTTGAAGGGGTACAAAAAGCAGACCCAGAATGATAAAGTATAATGAGGTGAATGCCCCATGTGACAAATGCGTGCATTGGTATACTGAGGTAGACTAGTCCCCGACTGAAAAGAAAAATGATCAAACGTGTTAGTTTTAATGGACAACCATTGTGAATTATTTATGATGATTTATTTATGATGCTTCTTGTGAAAGAATATATAAATATGGTCGTTACGACCTGAAACAGTTAAATTCTGAAAAATATCAAGTTTGGTACCACAAAGCGTACCAAAAATGAAGTAAAATGTGGATAAAACAGGCATTCCAATTTATCGCAGTGGGTCGCCATTTTGAATTCCTTCATGACGTAACTATATTCAAAATGAGCCTAACTCCATCGGTTATGTGACTGAATAGATTAATGTCCAAAACTTGTTTGTTTCGGACTCCCACCGAGTTTAACGGGAGTGCTTGAAAAACTAATAGAACAGATATGGTTAATATCGGCATTTTATATGTGGATAGACAATTATAACCGCCAACATCACAAAATGAATTGGCAGCGGTGTCAGTCAGGTTTTTCATACCGTGGAATGCCCTAGGAATGATTCCATCCACTTACGAGCTTCAGTGGGTTTAATTTAACCAAAGTCACTTTTGTTCAGAATTGCCCCGACTAATACTGAAAATTTACCCTTTTTTCCCCGGAACAATAGATAATGTTAGTAAAAGACACATGTGAATATTGTGAATGTCGGAGAAGCGTGATGAAGAGACTGTTGGCAGTATATGCATATTACCATCAAACACATCTTTAAATTCCGTCTTAAATTTCTTCACTTTTTTTTTATTTCTGACGTGTCGTAAACTGGCACATCCTATCAGTTTATATATCCTCACCAACATCGAGGGATAACGATTAATTGCTGTATCTGTATAGCAGGGGACAGGTCCTATACTCAATAGTCATGGATTTTTCGCGTCAGTATAATTGAAGGACCTATTTTGCATGACAGTTAAAACCAATTCCAAATGTGTATCAAATAAAAATAATAAAAACGCAAGATGGTTTCCAATCAGAGAGAAGCGGTTAACAGTTTCCAATGATGTCAGCAAGATATGTTGATGTTCTTCAAATACAATTCTAATCACTCATGAATGTCCAAGTTGTTTTCCAGAGTAGATATCTCAACCACGCTCTGATTGTGTCTGTTCATTTGAACATCATGAAGATGTAAAACACATGATATTCAAACATCCCCTAGTCTCCATGTTAATTAGACACAGTTTACGAAACGGGGCAACAGAGATCTTGCACGCTGTGATCGTATTTTACCGTCACTTTTTATCACTGAATTTCAGAATTTTTAAATGGAGGCGTTTGGTGATATAGCCTTGTTTGACAGGTTTCTGCAATAATATTCTGCGGCGTTCATCAACCTCCCCCTCCAATCTACACATGATTTAGCAAATACAACTAAACTAAGCCAGAAACGTATATATACGCCATTTGCAGGTCCTTCTGGAATATAGCTAGCCACAAATGGGTAGATAACTATATCGAAATTATAATCGTCTCTTTTGTAGTACAGTCGACGTGAGAGAAAGTCCTGATAATTATTGTAAAGATATAGCTCCAGATTTGATAATCCAACTGGGCAATCAGTAGTTTCCTTCAACTATAGTGATGTGGAGTATATATCCTTCACGGCGTTGCTAATATAAGGATTATCCAGTGATAGGTGATCCTATAGTGAATGAGAAGTAACGGACTTTGGGATTGCTATCTTTTGAAATTTCTAATTATAAGGATATTCATATGAGAACAGATATAGGTCTGCCAAAATTTGTACACAATTTGAACCCATTGCGATTGTTGTTAATGAAAAATTCAAATAATTATAATATTAACGCAGAATCATCCAAAGAATGATATCCGTTACGTGCAATAGAACTGAAGATAGCTTTATGGCTTCATTTGAACTCATGAAAATGCTCCGATGAGCTTTGCATGATGGGATCATACAGTAATTCGAAGACATTCTGCTGTAATCAGGGGGTCATAATCTCGCTATACTAGTTTCGCGCTAACTTTGAAATAATCCTATCAGTTTGTTTAGAGACAATTGAAGTTTCCAAAATGTGCACCAGAGCGCTTATACAAATGCTCATATTCTGCAGTATTTGTGATATTCACCGTTTAATTCGGGAGATCGGATATACAGGTGGTCGAATATACAATAAGGAGACAATATACCCATACCAGATCTACAACAGGAAAGCTGCTATTCACAATCTCCCGCATGTCTAAAAAATCTGCCACATTAAAAGGGTCAACTATAAGCGAGTAATGTTCATCGCAAGTATTAGGTGAACCCTTAGTTATGTCGATATTTGTTCAGTCACGAAGTTTACACAGAGACTCCGTGCTGCTTCCTCGGTCCACTCAGACTGGCTTCGATATAACGTTATTTTATTATCTCAGACATGCGTGTATGGAAAGCACTGGATTGCACATATAGTGCTTAAAGCGATTAAATAGCTCATTACGTGCAAAGGATTTGTCCAGTGTCTGGAATATACTGCTCTTGGCGTCTGACTCTGGTAACGTCGTCAAGTTATGATGGTGTGCTCGAAATCCTGTTTCCCCTCTCAGAGCAGTTCGAAGTTAGCCACAGACATGATGCACTTAGAAATCAACCAAATTATCCAGCGCTGTTTCAGTAGTACACATTATATTTTGGCCCAATACTAAGGAACAGTATATATAGTCTCGACCACAATTTAGTTCTTTAGAATTAGATTTATTAGTGAATATTTCTTCCGCTTGCCTTTTCTTAAATTTTCTGTTTTCCTAAGCCACTTTCAACAACCTGTTTGTAATTAGATTCGAAGTGTGTACCATTTGAGAGGGCCTATCATTAATCTGTGGGCAAGTCCATGTGAAGCAAAAGCGAGGTGTACCTCGGAGAAAGTGACAGTGGTATCAGTTCGTATATAAAGAATGTTTGCTACCAGTCGTCTAGAAAGATGGGTGAATAAATTGTGGACATATAAGTTCAAAGTAATTCACATCAGTATTAATCCCATCGACTATTGTTCATGACACCAGACAGACGGACTGAGTACCCATCGACTATTGTTCATGACACCAGACAGACGGACTGAATATTGTCATTTTTGCAAAATGCAGCATAAACCCGACACGCATCTAAAGTAGCTAAAACCCGCTACGTATATGTTGATGTTTGTGTTCAAATTCGAATCGTTTGCATAAAAGTGCAAGACAGACTCGGACAATATTAAAGCAGGTTAAGGACGAGTTAGGTTGCACGTATCTGATTTGATTCGTTTGGGTTCTCGTAGATGTTATCGGTTATTTATTTTACATATCTCCTAACATGTTCCAGATTTCATACTTAGTAATCATATCTTTTACTGGGCAGATCCTTGAAGTAGTTTTTTGCAGCCAGGGAAATGTTTCTAACAAGATTTGTGAAATGCTCTGTGAAATATTTCCCGCGTGAACATCGTTGATAGATCTGGATGCATGTTTGGATTCAAGTTCCTGGTCAAGAATCGCATGATAGCGCACTATTCCAATATCTCACTAATAGAGTATGAACTTACTTGAAGAAAGGCAATGTTTCAGAAATTGTCTTCTTTCAGTTTGTGCTTTATCTAGATATGCCCTGTGATCAGAGACACATCGAGTCTATTTGCGAACGGCCTTAGAAGGTCCAGTCATTTTTGGTAAGTTTAGTGTACCGTCTACGATGGTACTCCCATTTATTTCTCTGTCGCGACATCAGGGGTGCGCTCTATTTTATCTGCATTTAGACGCAATAGATTTGGTTTAAGGCGAGCCAGCTTCTCATTTGTTCTGACGTAGCATTGGGTTATTTTAATGTGACCGATTCTATTGTCCTATTCAGCTCATAATAGACGGAACGTTGATTATATAGCTGTGCTAATCGTGCCTTTCCGGAAACCGAAAAATGCTATAGTCAGCGCGAAAGAATCTTTATGTATCTTCTGGGGGCATTGCTTAGCAATGACCTATCTCGATGGAACCTATAATTTCACCGTTGCAACTGATCGTAAGCCCATGGTAAGAAGATGTTTAGTTGTAGGCAATCGATGTCAAGTCGTCTGGAAAGATAGGTGAATAAATCGTGGACGTATGAATTCAAAGTAATCCAGATCAGTATAAACGTCAGCGACTATTGTTCATGACGCCAGACAGACGGACTGACGATTGTCATTTTGGCAAAATGTACCATAACCCCGACCCATATCTGGAGTAGATATACAACGCGCCACGCATACGAATCCAACTTTGATGTTCGTGTTCAAATCCGAATCGTTTGCATAAAACCGCAGAACAGACTCGGACAATATTCAAGCATGAGTGTAGAATAGTATAGGATAGGAAATGCAATCATGCATGGTGTCTATTGCACACGAGAGTCAATGGGTCACCCCTAGAAGAAAAGCTTTATTGAAGACATTTCTGGTTCCCTGGTAGAGACCAACACATATTGCTACAAAGGTGGTGGTGGATTGTGGTGGTAAATATTAAAAACAAGTCAATCAATGGAAATGTCGGAGTTACCGCACACTGTATGATCGAATCTGGCGACGGATAGGTAGTATGTTCGTTTTCAGCGTTCGATCGCGACGCTCTGGTAGGGAAGAAGTATTGGAAGCATAAACGCGCTGATACTCACCCTAATTACTGAATAACTTTCTTGTCACAAATTTTGTAATTTATGATTAAAGATCGTATATCTCAACTGGTAATGTAAAATCAGGAGCTATATATGGCTCCATAAATCTTGATTGAATGGACATACTGCCGACGGACCGTAATGCAGGGGCGTAATAAACGGAGCTATATTCCTATAAATTGGAGCGATATGCAAGGGGTGAGAAAACTGACGACGTCTGGCAACTAAAAAGCAACCATATGACACTGTAGTAAAGCTTCCTTTGGCACATCACATTCAGACTCGAGAATACGATAGATTCGAAAGGTTACGTGACCCATCAATGAAGAAATTGTCTCATTCTGTCGAAACAGCAGCTTCAAATTGTTTTAGATGAATAGTGTGAACATCCCTTGACATAAAATACGGGTTTATGAGGCTGGAGTCTAACCTCAAAACTGGGGGTTTATCACCAAAATGTCTCCCGGTTAGCTTAACAAAGACACATCCTGATGAAAAGAGGATGCGATGTCCAATTTAACCCAACATCGTCACCATCAACGTTTCGTGTCAGTCCCGTATTGACATTGTCTGGCAGCTGGACGGTGGCTTCAGCATGTTGTTGGTGTCAAGCTCAGATTTTCTTTTCCAATGTGAGGTATGATGCTTTAAGCTCGACATATTGTACCACGAAGGTGTAAAGTACAACATAACACGAACGACAGTTGGCATAAGTGTTGGCTGATTCAAAGTGCGGATCGCAATACAGTTCTCCTGTTAATTTAATCTTGCTTCTCAACAAAATGCCGCCAGGGCGCGTTTCAGGAATGCATTCGGGAGGAACATGATTCTTTGTATCAAACTCTACCAAACTTTCTGCGCTATCTCCGGAACGACAAAAAATGGAGAGCTGAAACTCCTTGACTTTATAGTTTTATCATATTGGGGTCATTTTGAACCTATTTGCATAACCCGCTGATCGGAGGATCATGGGTAAATTCAAGATGGCGGCCACATGGGGGACCAGAAAAGTGATGTTTTTGTCATATTTCTTCAAAATTTCTGCTTTTCGGCGATGAAAAGTGGGCAAAAACTATTTTATTTCACATGACATTAATATTGACTAATTTATCATGCAGTTTTTGCGGAGAAATTGCATAAATAAAAAATTCGGAAAATCCGACCGAAAAATCGCCCAAAAAATGCCGTTTTCTTAAAATGACGTCGCTGTGACGTCATCAAAGCGGCCATCTTGATTTTTTTACATTTTTTTGGTAGAGCTTGACCCAAGGGTATAGTGTGGTAAGTTTCAGCTCCCTAGCTCAAGGGATAAGAAAAATAATTATGGGGGCCATTCCCATCCCCCCCCCGCCAAGCCTGGACAGGTCCCAAAAAGCCCAGGCCAGATAGCGTTAAAGAGATTGAAAGCTGCATTTCTGAAAAAAAATGACGATAGCCAGATTTTTTTGCAGCAAAATCTTGTGTGTATTATACCATGGTATTTGACGTCAATAAGTATTTGCTGCAAGGGGTTCACACGATACATTTAACGCTACCTGGCCGGGGGGGGGGGGGCAGTTTCCATCCCCCCTGTTGGTTTTTTGCTCCTATCACCGGAGCGGCAAAAAATTGAGAGCTGAAACTCCGTGATTTTTTCGATTATCATATTGGGTTCATTTTGAGCCTATGTGCATGATCCCCCGAGCAGAGGATCATGGGTAAATTCAAAATGGCGTCCATGTGGGGTATCAGAAAAGTGATGTTTTCTTCATATTTCTTCAAATTTTTTGTTTTTCTGTGTGAGATAGTGGGTAAAAACAATTTTATTTCATATCAAATTATTATTTACTAATGTATCATGCAGTTCTTGCGAAGAAAATACAAAAATAAAAAATTTTGACCGAAAAATCATCAAAAAATGCTCTTTTTGAAAATGACGTCACAGTGACGTCATCATGGCGGCCATCTTAGATTTTTTTACATTTTCTTGTAGAGCTTGACCCAAAGATATAGTGTTGTAAGTTTCAGCCCTCTAGCCTCTGAGATAGCGAAAATATATGGAGGGACTTTCCGCCCCCACACCCCCCCCTTCCCCAGCCTCGGTACACCCCAAATCGCCCAGGCCAGATAGGGTTAAAGCGATTAGAAGCTGCATTTCTGAAAAATGACGATAGCTTGAATTCTTTGCAATAAAACCTTGTGAGTAGTTCACCATGGACTGACCACAATGTTGTTGCAAGCATTTTTCAAATTCGATTAGATTTCCCTCGATAGTTTTTTTTGGAAAAGAAATCGCTTTTCTTTCGCATTGGCGTTCCCAGGAATTTGCCGAGATTAATAATAGTTCGTCTGAAATGGTCCGCTGTTCGAATTTCAACACAAATACATGGTCGATCAAAGCTAAACAAATAGGTAACCCTTAGGATATTCACGAATCGCCGAAAGAATTTTCAAGAATCAATCTGATTCGTCAGAACTACGCTGGTCTGTTAAAGTTTCAATTTTTTTTACAAATCCATCAACCATTGTGGCCAAGACTGTAATATAGAAATGACAATCTGGTATGGAGTATAGCTCCCCACGAAGCAATATGTAAATAATTTCCGATAAAAAAAAAGAGAATCGAACCCACGACCTCTCTAATTCGTGTAGTTACTTTTACCATCACAGCTATGCTGAGTAATACATGGGCCAGAGAGAATGAAGGCCAATCTTTTCTTTCTATGTTGCAATTTTCGCAACTGGCTTCATAATATAGATTGTCAAAGCTCAGATGGTAGGAGCAATTTTACGGATTAGAGGGTCTTGGGTTCGATTCCTTGAATAAATAAATTCCCGTTGAAGGCTAAATTATTATATACAATTTTCTTCGTTGGGGGCTATACTCTGTACCAGATTGTCATTTCTATATTATAATCGAGTTGTGTACATTGCAACACAGAGAGAAAGGACTGTCCTTCATTGGGACGATTCACGCGGTATTACCCATGGTCCGGCATAGCTCAGATGGTGAGAGCAACTTTACAGGTTGTTATTTCTATATAATAAAGCCGATTGCGTACATTGTAACACAGAGAGAAAAGATTCGCCGGCATAGGTCAGACGGTAAGAGCAGCTCTAGGGACGGCTAAATTATACTTTCTCTCCTATATATGCAAATATTTTCGTGGGGTGTGGAGATTTTCATTTCTATATTCAATTCTTCATGTATTCGGCTTCTTGCTACAGGATAATTCGTGCCTTTATTGCTCATACATATCTGACATTTCGTCTATCTATGCTTTAATAAATAATACTTGGTAACAGAAAGGAAGAAGAAAACGCACAGATAATTGCTCCATTAGCGACGACGAACGGCCGGTTGCGAGAGAACGAGGTGTTAAACCTTCGCCTGTCGAAGATCAAATCTTGATCAAATAACCCTGCAAACATATCAATGGTGATAATATTTCTCAAATTACTTTCATAGAAAGTGTACGTTTTGCCCTGGAGGATGACATGGGAACGGTTATTGGTATTCGACCTACTTTCTACTGAACAAGTAAATACTCCCGGGACGTTGACTCCTTTCAAGAGACATCAGATACATATGCTTGGTATTCTTAACACGATCAATAAACATGCACATGGTTTCAACATGTCCAAACTAGAAGAATTTATGTCTCCTGATATTAAGTATTCATTCTATGGGGTATCCTATACCCTGATAAACATGGATTATTGCTTCTCATAAACATCTCCAAAATATTTGTTTCACACGCATGAATAGCAGGCGTCGGGTCCGACAATCAATATTCAGTCGTCATCCATCATGAATTCTGCGTCAATAATCTATTTCGCACCTATTCCAAACGTGTATAAAAATAAAATAGAAACACAAGATGGTTTTCTGGAAGAAGGAATTGGTCAACACTTTTCAATGGTGTCATCAAGACATGATGACGTTCTTTATATAAAACCCTTGTCACTCACTATTTTCCTTATCCGAATGAATTTCAACGCTTTCAGTCTGACAGTTCATTGCAACACCATTTGAACACCGACGAGCAACTTCGAATAATCACCTGGAAGCATGTACCAAGACATTGCGCTGCGATTGGACATCTTAGAAACATTCATGTTTTGTTTTTCTAAATCGAGTGGATTCAAAATCACTGATAATGCCTTTATTTTTGGCATATTCTACACGTGAGTCAGTTGTCCAGATGTGGTAGACATAGCTTCTGACCGGTATGTGCGTTGCATGCCAGTGGAGCAAAATTCCTTTAATTAGGCCAAAAATGTCTAAAGTCACTAAACTATGTTCAATTCTTCTATGTTCTACCAAAATGAGCTAATTATGTATCAGATTATACGTATTGGATATAGTCTAATTGTGAAAAAGTAGCAGTGCCCAGGCTATCAAGCGGATGCGAACAGAAAAAGATAACATACTTATACTTTTTTGCCAGAGCAAACAGCTATCATTT
Source organism: Hanleya hanleyi (assembly GCA_036873755.1). Lineage (NCBI taxonomy): Eukaryota > Metazoa > Mollusca > Polyplacophora > Lepidopleurida > Hanleyidae > Hanleya > Hanleya hanleyi. The sequence continues at coordinate 42,717 of JAVTVY010011292.1, forward strand.
TGTTATATGTAACTTCTATCTGCACTGTCCAAGTAATCCATTTCATTCTGATCTCAAAACTGGAGTACCGTTACGCCGTCGATGTCACCCAATCAAATGAGTTCTTCGCCAAGACCCAAATAGGATTCACGGATGAAGTGTGTAAAGCCAGTGGTTGCATTGTAGCAAAACACCAGGTTTTGGGACGAAGAGTTCACCTCGTAAATCTCGGAAAACGCGTCGAAAAGTTTAAATTCTCGAGATTGTTCTAATCAAATTAAAAGTAGCTTTGCAGATTTATCCATCAACTATTCATAAAATTGTATCTGTGTGTCTCGTTTCTGATAACACACAGCTGCATGACAGAAAATATTCGCCAAACAGGGTTTTTGGAAAGGAGTATTAGTATCATGCGCTAGTCTGACGTCATAGCGATAATTCACTGCAATTAATCAAATCGGTATAATAAAACACTTAATAAACTTGTGACGGAGTCAATATCATGAAACCCATATTTCTGCGAAATTGGTGATATTTACAATTCTGGGGGAGGATAACAATTTATGTAATTTCTCTGATACTAACCTGGATATTCGGTTTCCGTTCATGACAAGCCTGAGTGATGGCACAATATTTGGTGTGATATATTTTTCCCTGGGTCGGGGGAAAAGTTTGTCTAATTTCGAGACTTTCTTTCTCTGAGTCTGATAGACAGCCCGGAACATCGCTACTTTTTTAATAATCAGGTCATATCCAATACCTATAATTTCAAGTATAATTTGTTCCTTTTCCACCCAGACCGAATGAAGCGATTGCTTATCCGACTGAAAATCCTGAATTAATGTTATGCCTCTGAGACTAAAACGAATATTCCGGGTTTGATTACTGCGAACGATAACTTGATGATTGGCACAAATTATGTTGACGAAGCGATTCAGTTTGAGTCAAAACATTGTGAAAACTATTCATCGGATAGAAAGGAGGAAAAAGATATACATGTATGTTGTCAGATTCCCCACTGATGTCTTGCATTTAGTCGGATAGACAGATCGGACATTCGTGAATTCTACCACGATTAGATCATGACAAATACCTAATTTGAATTTGATGGTTTAGTTGGAAAAAGTTACGTATCTACTAACAGACGCGCATGAGTATTTTTTCAGGTTGGGGGGTCAAAATTTTCTACATGAATTAAACACTGCATCAGGTATTGCAGTGTTTTCCTTTACTGCAAATGATAACTTATTCTGATAAAAAGGTAAACCACATATAGGTTGCATAATTTGGACACAAGTAACTTTTCCCACAATAATACCACACCGATTACCGTTACACAATTTTCTCACTTTGATGAGCGAACAGAAAAGTTACGAATATTCCTGAAGAATTAAAGATTATTAGAAGCAAATAAAAAAATCAAAAGAGTTAAAAAAAATCGTTGGTTTAGATAGAACAATTTAAAATTACGTATGTACTAACAAACGTGCTTGAGTATTTTTTTATGGGTGGGGAGTGAAAATTTTGCCACATGAATATAACCCTGGAACCGATTTATCCCACTGAGTGAACTTGACGGCTCGGACAAACGCCATTTTCCAGTACAGTTTATTTTTAGGATGAACGTTTTTGTAGGATTAGGGATATTTTTATAGTGGAACGGGGATAATATTTTACTTCATTTCTCTGGCTCTATACAAGATGCTACACTTTTATTCACTGCAAACGGTAACCTGGTACCTGACAAAATATATGATATGACGATGAAGAGATTCAATTGATAATTCACGCATTGTGATAATTTCTGATAAGGAAAAAATAAAGAAAAGTATGTCTCGCTTAATACCGAGACATTTTATTGCATCTACTACGAGCTCCAGTTTGTACATAAGTAACTTTTTCCACAATAAAACCAGACCGAATACCGTTACACAATTTTCTCATTTTGATGACGGAATAGAAAAGCTACGAATATTGCTGAAAAATTAAAGATTATTAAACATTTTGTTGAAGAGATAACATTTTAAGTAAACCGAATTAGTTTTACGGATAATGTCCATGGAAAGCGGTAACCTGATGGATGGTGCATTTTTTTTAACGGCTGAGGAAGCAATTTAGCTCGTTAGGTATACCACTGTGATAGTTTATTCCTGGGGCGGAACAATTTAAGAAATAAATATTTTGCTTGATTCCGAGCCTATTTGCTGCATTCGGTGAGATATAACTTTAATACAAGCGATACTTTTCTTCGCAATAGTACCATACAAGTACTTATAATACGATACATAATTTTAATGACGGAATAGAAAAATTACAAATATTTCTGTAAAATTGATATTGTTTCCAATTTTGGGGGGCGGGCAATACTTAATGTAATTTCTCTTATATCAACCTAGATATTCGATTTCTGTTCATGGCAAGCGATAACCCGAGGTATGGCCCAATATTTGTTGTGACAGATTTGATCCGGGATGGGAAAAACATTTTGTCTAATTTCGGGAATCTTCCACTGAGTCTGACAGCCAGCCCGGAACATTGTCACTCTTTTCCACAATCAGACTATATCCAATACCAATAATTTGAGGTATAATTTGTTCCTGTTCCTATAATTTGATGGAAAATAGAAAAGGTACAAATGTTTTGGAGAAATTAAGGATTGGTACCATAACTAATGTCATTGTAACGTACTGAAACGAAAATGCTAAACCAGCCCACTTTTTAAATTGTGGCCTGCAAGAATATTTTCGTTACCCTCTTAATGTACTGTGATTGCGTAATCAATATCGTGTCATTTGAACTGTCCCTGTCGATGAAGACTAGAAAGTAGATAAAAGGGTAATAATTCCAATATGCAAGCAGCGGCAAACTTCACTGGCAATCAGTTTTTGTCTATGAAAACTCGAGATTCCTACAATCTGGAGTCTTCATGTGGTACTTTGTAATTAGGGGGTACAATCACGCATTAACCCTATCTGGCCTGGGCTTTTTGGGACCAGTCCAGGCCGGGGCGGGGGGGGGGGAGCGAAATGGCCCTCCCTAATTATTTTTCTTATCCCTTGAGCTAGGGGGCTGAAACTTACCGCACTATACCCTTGGGCCAAGCTCTACCAGAAAATGTAAAAAAATCCTAGATGACCGCTTTAATGGCGTCACGGTGACGTCATTTTCAAAAACGGCATTTTTTCGTCGATTTTTTGGTCGGATTTTCCGAATTTTATATTTATGCAATTTCTCCGCAAAAACTACATGATAAATTAGTAAATATTTATGTGATGTGAAATAAAATAGCTTTGGCCCACTTTTCATCGCGGAAAAGCAGAAATTTTGAAGAAATGTGACAAAAACATCACTTTTCTGGAACCCCACGTGGCCGCCATCTTGAATTTACCCATGACTTCGTAGAATTTGCACATACATAGACGTGCGTCATCCACATCACGTAAGTGTAAGTTTGAAAATATGTTTTACCGGAAATTGATCATATGCACGGTCTTATCCGGTATATTAACCACTTTGAAATTAGCGTTGACTGAACGTTAGCAGCGCCTTGAATTTCAGCACGTTAGGGATCGTTTCCATTAATCGTTTTTTCTTCAGTCGCGATTTTTCTTCAATTTTCTCGATTGAAAAACGATCAGTCGCGAGGATATCGAGAAAAAAAATGAGAAAAAACGATTGAACCTTTTCTGGAAAAAACCATTCTCTCGCGATATCGTTTTTGAATCGTTTACCCATGCGCGATCCATTCTTGATCGCGAATCTTCAATCGCGAGAGAATCGGTTTTTTTCAAGGCGCGAGAGAATCGTGAGGCGGAGTGATATTTGACACATAGGCCGTGTTGCCGTCGTACGCCGCTCTATCCGCGAACTGGGAACTACATGTAATGTTGATTGCGGATTTGTCGATGGAAAAACCTATATTACTATACTATACTGTATAAATGCGCAAGATAACCGAATAATATATATGATTCACGATCTATAGTCTCCTACAAGCCGATGTAGGGCGTATGCTGAAAATATCTATACATGTACCTGTACCATGCTTCCTGTGACGTTCGCGCTCAGATTTACTCTGGCGAAGCGTAAATGACAAAATTACATGTTTATTCAATAATCGTGTGAGTCGACAATGTATTAATGTTCAGTCATTCCCTTCATACTTCCGATAATTTCCTCATATATTCATGCAACTTGGTATAAACAATACAGGATGATAGTCACAATATCTTGTTTTGTAAATACCGGGTACAGGTCATAAGTGGATTTGAGTTCGTCGCTGATTGCATTATCAGAATGATTACGGCACAGGCTTCATAGAGGTGTGAATGGGCGCATGGCGATAACCCAGAACAGCTTAGCCCTCGAGCCGAGAATTTCTAGGTTAATTAAGGTGAAAAATAGTGTAATTAAATATGTATATTTTGTTATAGTAAAACATACATTAGGAAAGGGTATCCATTCATGTTTTGGTACAGTTTTTAAACTATTGAGATGTGAATACGTTCAAAAAATCACCATCAAGTTAATTTTATTTATTATCAGAAAATTCGCGGCAGTGATTTCATATTTATATCAAATTACAAGCGTCTAGTCCGTCATTCATAATCCAGCCGTCGTCCATTAGAGAATATCCGCGTCCATAATCCGAAGACCTATTCCATTTTCCATATAACAGTATTAGCACCAAATTCAAAAAGACAATCATAGTATACATATCACAATGGTGATTGAATCGCATATAACGGTTGGATTCGCATATGTACAATACTTTTTATTTTAATTTTATGTTTTGATAAATGAACTATGAATGATTCCAAAGGGAAGCTCAAGCCAAAAACCAACTGAATAGTATATAATTTCATCTCTTACTGGATTAACCAGTTGTGAAATTTTTTACAAATAGCCCACGCTATATATTAATAATTAAGTGCTTTCGAAGACTCAAAACCCCGTATGACAATGTTATATTCAATACAGCGCCATCTATCTACACAAGGAAAATGGTGATCGTAGGACAAAAAACCGCGCGTACAGCGAAAATCTGACGAATCAACTCAAAATTTCAGCCCGCACAGATGCCAAAAACGTTCACGAAAAATACTACACAAGAAATCTGGAATAATACCAGCTTTAAAACACAGAAATCCCCAAAATAATAGACGAAATTGCAAGTGCAAATGACCCAATCTGACCATATCCGGGCCTGTGTCCCGTACAAAATATATGTAAATATGAAGTTATAATTATATGCATAAGCATTATTCCTATGTATATATATAGATATTTTTTTCAATTTCTTTCAATATCCCCATCGTATCTATATAACCGCCAACTGTACAGAAACACGCTATAGTTTTACACTAGGCAAAGAATGGAAAGGAAGAAGAAAAAATGATCGAACTTTATATAGTCTGACTGAAGTGTTAGAAACTCGAACGTGTATGCGGGTCAGTCAGGCTGAACCAATGGCGTACTACTTTCGGCTATAATCCTCAATCGTTTTTTTCAATCGTTTATATTTTCTCGATTAAAAAGCGATTGAATCGCGATATCGCTTTTTATTCGCGAGAATTTTCTCGATTGAAAAACGATTGCCAGCAGAAAAAAAACCCATTCGAACAGCGATCGCGAATGAATCGTTTATTTTGAAGAAAAAAACCCATTCCCTCGCGCCTTGGAAAATCGCGACTTCGAGAAAATTTGACGAAATAAACGATTCATTCGCGAACGATAATTGGAAACGGTGCCTTATATTCTCTGCGATTTTTTGAAGGTGGTTAACAGGAGAATTGTGGTGACCCTACACAACTATTTACTGCAGCTCGAGAACGAAGAAAAAAGATAACTGACATTTTGTGACTTTTCAGATAGAAATTTTGAGGTACAAATGATCATAGGTAAAGTAAAGATCACCTCCATGAGGTGTCCTCATCTTTTCTGTCATGTATTACATTTTGCTTGTATAAAAGGGCATGGAAGTAATTTATTTTTGTGTGGATACATATCTCGCCTGGTAGTAAGTGCGATATCTTGAAAACAATTGGAAAATGCCACAAAATGTTTTGCAGAAATTGAGTCAAGAATGGCTAATCTTGGCCTTCATTTCCACTTTCCTTCAAGTATATACTATTAACGACACTAATCAACTTATCGTTCTGATTAAAAATATATATTCCAGTCTGCAAATGCATTAAGTAAACGTATCCCAATCTCGTGAAATAAAATACCAAAACTGTCACGGAAAACTGTTTTACGACAGTCCCGGAAACAGTTTTACGGCTGTGAAGTACCATACATCTACTCTGTATTTGCACTGATATATGAAACAGGGACGATGCTATACTCAGAAAATGAACTCCATCTATATGGTGTCAATCAAGGATGGGTTTATCGAAAAACGAAGGTTTGGGGTGGGGTGCAATGGTCCAAGTTATCATAACAAAGCGCGCTGTTAGCGCACCTAACTTAATGTGGAGTGGGGTGGGCGCATACCTCTCACTGGAAATTGATTGATATTATATTAGGCTCCATTTAACGCACTCTGAGGCATTTCAGATGCGTTTTCAAAGGAAATATTTCACAAGAGTTTCACTTCATTCATCTACTGTAAACATCCAATCCACCAAATTACACAAAAGGAGACGCTATTTTGTTTCGGAATTCACACTGTCCGACCTAGGAGTGTCATCGTCGTCCTAATATCATTTCAGGTTGAAGAATATCAGACGGACGAAGACATATACGGATCTACACATCCGCCACACAGGTACTCGTGTAGATGGGGAGTGATCGGAGCTGACCCTCACTGTGATAAGGTATCATTAAGGTATCAAGGAGGTCTCAATAAGGTACAGGCCATAGATTCAACATAGGTACAGGACAGGTACAGTTAAGGCATATATCTTATCTGTACCTCCAAATTTGTCATGTGATCCAACATGGACAAGGTACAGGTAAGGTACGTTCCAAAAATGCTAACGATGCCTTAATTGTACCTCGGTTGTATAAGGTATCAATAAGGCACAGCAACAAGGTATCACTAAGGTACCATTAAGGTATAGTGTAGGTACATGAGGATAAAACCAGTTCAAGAGCAAGGCGTAAGTAAGGTACATCCAGAGGTACCATCAAGGTATAGTCTTATGCAAGGCACCAGGAAGATATACATATATGGTCAGCCATTTTATAGCTGGAGGTACCATTAAGGTACAACTGAAGATACCGGTAAGGTATACACTAGATACGGTCAACCCAAACCAAAAGATAGCAGTACATATACGATAACACACCATAAAAATCAACAAATCCGATTTCAGAAGAATATTTTAGTGTATTTTTTACACAAAAAACAGTAATTCTTCCACACATAAAATAGCACTATGAATCATATTTACAGCAACATTCTTTCATCCGGCTCACTTGTTTACAGTTATGGTTTGACTATTCTTTCTCATTCACTGTCCTTTCTTGTTGTATCCAGACACGCTATTGTTCTCATGTCGACATGGTAGAAAGCAAGTGAATCAAGATGAGAGTGTGTGAATTGAAGTCCCTTTCATCAATCTATCAGTCCTATAACAATGTTTGTGTCCTATTCCATTTACACCAGGAAACTCAAGTGAATTAAGCACTGATCACCACAGTCCTCTGTTTTCGGCTCTTTAATCCTGTGACTTTGGCACTCATTTCCCGGTTGATCACAGAGGCTGTACTTGTTGAATGTGCTGTACAGAAAGCTGAAATGAATAAATAAACATCATTAGAAGGCTGAATACTTTTGCAGCCTGTTTTAATGAAGGTATTTTCTACACTCGTTAATCTCAGCTACTAAAAAATAGCCCATTGGGCTTCAATACCCCTCAGCTATCGATTATTGTCTACACCCAGCAATCTTGCAATGTACAATATCATCAGTGTATTTTTAGAAATAGATTAACAAAAATCTGATCTAGTAGGGCTGACTGTAGTTCAGCTTTTCCCAAGGCCTGAGGTTCTGGTAGAACATGACCGAATTCTTAGCTCTAAACGTACTCTTCTAAAAAGCTTATAATCAAATCAAGTAATTTTATCTTGGAAATATAGATCAAGGTCAGTCATCTTCAAAAAATTTCACGTCAATTCTAACTTAACTGCATAGGGAACATAAATTTGGAGATCTTAGAGTTAACATGTAAGATTTGACCTTTTAAAAATAGGTCATGGTCAGTGATATTCTTAAATACACTTCAGGTCCAGCCGTAAGTGGTATAAATTTGGACAATGTAGATATAATTTTTCATGAAATATTGTACTAAATAGAATCTGACCTGGATAAAGTAGGTCAAGGATAAAATAGGTCAAAGTCAGTCATCTTCAGCACACCTTTGGAGCATCACCAGATGTACACATAGCATTAATTTGGAAAGCCTAGCTATATTCTTCATGTTATATCATAATAAACAGTATATGAATAGATCAAGGTCAGTTAACTGGGATAGGCTTCTAGTCAATCACCAATTGCATCAGTAATATGAATTTGGAGACCCCAGCTTCAATCATTCAAAAAATATACCAAATACTAAAATTTGACCTCAATAAAATAAGTCAAAGTCAGTCATCTTCAGTACACATCTGGACCTTCGCCAGATGTATACATAGTATTAATTTGGAAAGACTGGATATATTTTTTCATGTTAGACCATAATAAACAGTATATGACCTTGTATAAATAGGTCAAGGTCAGTCAACTGGGATAGGCTTCTAGTCAATCACCACTTGCATAAGTAATATGACTTTGGCAGAGTTAGATACAGGGTCTCACAGTGTCCTTAAAAAAGACAAAACTATAAAATCAAATGACCATTTTTCCACAAAATCAAATGACCTTATTTTAGAAAACTCATAGATTAAAGTGAATATCAGTGGCAAAAGACACAGTAGTTTGTGTAAAACACTGAAAGAACACAAACTGACAATGTTTTGGCATGTTCAACACCATTTGAGTGATATTAGCCATTTTGCAAAATTACAGTTTTTTTCAAATAACAACAAAGCTATTTTCAAACAAGGACTTTGGCGAAAATCCTGCATCTAACCCTGTTTGGAGACCCTAGCTTCAATCTTTCAAAAAATATAGCAAATTCTATAATTTGACCTTGATAAAATAGGTCAAAGTCAGTCATCTTCAGTACACCTCTGGACCTTCGCCAGATGTATACATAGTATTAATTTGGAAAGCCTAGCTTTATTTCTTCATGTTATATCATAATAAACAGTATATGACCTATAAAAAATAGGTCACGGTCAGTCAACTGGAACAGGCTTCTTGTCCATCACGAGTTCCATATATAATATGAATTTGGGGTCCCTAGCTTTAATCCTTCAAAAAATACTAGAATTTGACCTTGATAAAATAGGTCATGGTCAGTCATTTTTAATAGGCTTCTGGCCCTTCACTCGATAAATATGTGGTATGAATTCACAATGCCTGGCTATAATTCTTCTTGAGATATCGTGTTCACAAGAAAGATGGGCAGACGGACGGACGGACAGACAGA